>MIPV01004465.1:0-13906 GCA_001983365.1 Amanita bisporigera | reverse complement strand
TCCCACAAAATGAGTACACCTGCAGCAGAAGAACGACTATTACAGTTACGAAAAGCAAGGGAGGAAGCGCTAGCAGCACACGAATTAGCGAGACAACTAGTGGCAAAACGACGAAGGGACAAATCCATACAGTTCGAAAAAGGCGACAAAGTCTGGCTCGAAAATAGAAATCTACATATTCCATACCAGTCAAGAAAACTAGCGCCAAAACGAGAAGGACCCTTCGTTATCGAACAAGTAATGGGACCAGTGACGTACAAGTTAAAATTGCCAAAGCAATGGAGCATTCACCCTGTATTTCATGCGTCCCTACTATCCCCTTACAGACAAACCGAAGCTCATGGCCCAAATTTTACGAAGCCACCTCCGGATATCGTAAATGGAAATGAAGAGTATGAGGTAGAAGCGGTCCTCACACACCGAAAACGCGGCGCAGGATATCAATACCTGGTCAAATGGAAAGGCTACGGATCAAATGACAACTCGTGGGAACCTGAGCGCAATCTGGGAAATGGTGCGGAAGTCCTACTGGGATATAAAGCCAGGAGACAATTGTAGGAGAAAGGAAAAGCTATCATGGTCACATATCACAACCGCAGACACCTCAAACTCAACAGCATATATGCGCAGAACTATGCTCCCGCTCATGCCAAATTCTCAGCATCAAGAAAGCTCCCACAATACGCACAATTCTTTATCCTAGAGCCATATCACTTACATCCCTTTTGAGGATGACATTCATTCATTTATAGAGACAGGAACATAAGATGCATCATGATCGAAGCATTTTGTGGAAGGCCTCTACCCTTGAACCCGAGACATAACCATAATTAAATCACACATGACCCACTCTACTACACCCCTGAATGATGTGATGAAAGAATAAGACAAAACATGGAAGCCATTCAGACATTGAATGACTGGATCGATAACAGGTCTTATAGCATCGTTAATAACACTTGGATAACCAAAGATCCAGGAAGAGATAACAACGACAGCGAAATGGAAGAAATCAGCGATCAATGGGAAGACTTAGGAACAATATACTACGAAATGTTCCCACCACGAGTAGTCCCTTTGTGCACCCCTTTCGTTCTCCCACCGAGTTACGCAATCACCACAGATCATCAGATACCTCCTCCACCATGCACGCCAAACCCACCATTCTATAGCTGTCACGAATTTAAGTAAAATAATCTTAATTAGATGATAGAAAAATTGAGGGTATCCTTCATTTGAACCAGGATACCCTAGAATCCGAAGCATTATCAGGAGCACGAGTAGCGGATGGCAGTATTACTATCCGAACCACAAGGACTATGACGAAATGGAACCGCCTTCTGATCCAGGAACAATACCATCATCCCCTATATCAACTACATCCGCTGAATGGTTTGCAGAAGAGCTATTTCAAACAATCCTGCAATGACCCACAGATGATCCAATATGGAATGTTTCATATGAAGAACCCATGATTGAAGAGCTAACCAGAAGTGTCACAACCAATTGGCCAGATATGGATGAATTGATTATGCTGAATGACGAAGAGTTTGAAAATAGAATCAGGGATGAAGGAAACAGTCGAAACGGTCAATCTCTATAAAAGTTGCATAAAAAACTTGAAAAGACTCCACTCCATTCTGGATATCCACAGTCTTCGATGCATCCCCACTGCTTTCAATCTCCACGCTTTATTTACCACTTCCTCTCTCCAAATGGCCGACTTCACCAACATCTTCGTCTCCACCACCTCCTCGCCACCACCTCCGACGTTCATCATTTGGCGGTCAGAGTGATAGAACAGGTCGACGCTGCCATCCATGTCACCCTTGAGGTCCTGCGCACCGCCATCCCTGCACAGGAGTCAGCTCAGGATCGCATGGCGATCCAACATGTTCGCCAAACATTAAGGGCGACACAAAAACTAATCGACGCCGCCATTGCCGACCTTGATGTCCTCACCAATTGGCACGACAAAACCAATGGCGACAGATGGGGAGATGAGAACGGTAATAACACATGGGGGCAGGGTAATTAGAAGAAGTCGGTGACTTCTCCCATACAAAGGGGGTAATGTTACAGTCTCTTTTTCTTTCCTCGTCATCATTGTTACTCAGTGGACGGACTCATCCTAATTATATCATCATCATTACTGTACGCATCGCATTGGACATTATTTCCATTCAGTAGCTACTTTCATCTTTCCTTCTCAGGTAGCCACAGCCTTCTTCCTTTTTCGTCGTTTCTATTGTTATCTAAACGTATATAAAGACCTCTTTTGTACAGTAGTACCTTAGTTCCAACTTAGATGAATCTTACCTTCTTCTCAATCTCTGAATCATCACCTCTCTTCCTCATCACTGAAAGCATTGACCTAAGGGCCTTCGTTGTCATCAGACTTAGCGTCCTCGTCGTTCTATCAGTAGTCGTCACAACTGGGAGCAGACCGAGACTCTGTTCGTCGTTTCTAAGTACGACAAAGAAGGCATCGTCCATAACAATATGATCCTAGCAATGGAGATACTTTTAAGGTAATGTACCCTAGGGCTTTATCGGCATCTTCATTCCACTTGACTGCTTTTTCTCTTTTGGCAAGAAGTTCTGCTTTCCTTGCAGCAGCAGTACCAGCAGCATTGTATTTGCTTATGTCTGCAGGAGTGAATTCATCATATGGTTCATCTCCTGATACATATCTCCAAAATCCTTTGGACATGAGGTATGCTTTCATCATCATTGACCATTTTCCCCAATCTTGATTACCACAAAGTGTGATAATCTTATCAGAGTCACTTTCTCCACCCAGTGTGAAATTCTTCAACTTTGGATGTTTAGTGTAATGTTCCAATGTTCCCCATCCAGTGAATATGCTTGTAGATCCAACATTGGATATGTGGTAAGAATGACAGTTACCACAACAAGATAAATTGAATGTAACATTCCTGCAAAGTTGATGACTTATAGATGCAAGCCATTCAACTTTTGGATAGAGAGGCCATTCATAGCACTGTAATGCTTGTGCTTTAATAACAGCCAGATAACATAGTCCAGGAGTTTCCCAGACTGGGGTATTGTCAGTATGTCTAAAAAGTGGATGTTTTCCAGCTTTGACATATTTGACTTCCCCTTGTTCTTGTTACAATCACGCCTCAAGTATGCTTATGTAAAAGCCCCTATCCATATGCAGTATGTTTTTCTCATCATTATGCTTTCTTACTTCGTCATTTATGCCAGAGTCCTTGTTATCACATGCCATATGCCAATTATCACATGCGTTCGTATTTTATCACATGCCTGTTACTTTATCACATGTCTATGTTCATTATCACATGCAAGTCTACTTTATCACATGCCAGTAGCCTTGCCTGTACGTATATAAGCTCTCTAATATTGTGGTGGGGAATGAAATGTGGTCAAGATTGATGGTCAGAGTGTTGTTTCAACATTAGTCACATGACTCTGTTGAATACAAGCTGAAATTCCCACAATCACATGATGGTTGGTGTGTCAGTCCACAGAGCAAAAAAACTGTCCGGATGCACCCAGCCAGATGTTCATTTTTTAATCACATTAGATGTTACCTTATAAGGTTGTGCTGATGTCAGCATACATGTTATATATATACCTCTAACATACAATCATTTCAGATTTCTATATAATTTATTTCTGGAGTTATGAACCCTTCTTTTCAAATCCACCAAACATCTGGACAGTTTTTTGGGTCACTGTAACAAGGCATGTCCGTCTGCTGAGTAATAAGGATAACAACAAAGGGAAAAAGAGATTGTAACATTACCCCCTTTGTATGGGAGAAGTCACTGACATCTCTAGTTACCCTGCCCCCAACCGTGATTGGTATTGTCATTTCCCCCGCCATCACTGTCCACTCTATCATGCCAGTCAGTGAGGGTGTTGATGTTGGCTATGGTGGCATCAAGGAGTTTCTGCGTCGCCTTCAGAGTGTGCCAAAGGTGTTGGATCATCTGTTGATCCTGAGAGGATTCCCAGTCAGGTATGGCAGAGTGGGGGATCTCGATAGAGGCGTGGATGGCAGCATTGGCTTCCATCAGTACTCTGACAGCAGCATGGTGGACGTCAGAGGTCATTGCAGCAAGATTCTGGATGGGGCCAGAGGGGGAGGTGACAAAAATGTTGGAGGTGAGGTCGGCCATTGTGAGTGAAGAACTAATAAAGAGTTGGCAGGGGTTGGAAAAGGCTGGAGTGCGTCAAAGGCTATGAGAACAGATTGAGGTCTCTTTTGAACTTCCTGTGATTCTATAAGGATCAACCATTTTGTTCATTTCTGGTGTCATTCTCAGCACTCCTGTCATTCTGTGTGATTATTTTGCCCATATCTGGCCAATTGTTTTTGATGTTCCTGGCTAGCTCCTTGATTGTGGGTTCTTCATATGAAACATCCCATATAGGGTCATCTGCCAAACAGTTCAGGATTGCACAAAATAGTTCTTCTGTAAAATCTTCTTCTGATGCTGTTCCCAAGGGTAATGATGGTACTGTTTCAGCTAAAGGAGATGGAGGTTCCATGTCCTCATAGATTTCGTAGTTGGGGTAGTAAAATTGCCATCCATTGGCTGTATGTCTGATGATACTCCTAATCCTTGGGTATTCTGGTTTGAATTTGCGTTGATAGTGTGGTGGTCTAGGTGTGTTATGACCTAACAACTTTTCTGTATTTTTCTCTATGTTATTCAAGGAGCTATGGATGCATCAACACTTATGGAAGGAGGCTCGCACCCCTATGTTAGGACGGTCTAGGGTTATGTCAGCAAGGTGGCTGTACAGGAATACCGATTAGATCACGAGATATGGATGACAGTTAAGTCACATCAACTCATGGGGGCCAGGGCAGTCTAGAGCAGGAGTCTGGGTTCTGTTGCTGCACACGCATAGCCTTGGGGCTATGCAGCCTGTGTGCACAGACCAGCATGCAAAGGTATATAAGGTGGTGTGTCTGTAGGTAGGAGTCCTTAAGACTCTAGATAGTTTGCTCTAAACCAGCTTACTTGTCTACTGTGTCAATAAATCTCTCTTATCTTTCTCTCCTCTGGTAGAGGTTGTGGGCTGTGTTTAGGCTTGTCCTCACAAGGTGGGTAAGGGATGAGTTCCTCAGGGATAGTTGCAGTGGGATAGTTTGGTGGAAGATCAAATGGGTGTGTTGCTGGTTTAACCTGTGTTTGGAACAATTCATGATATATCAGGTCGAGATCTGTTATTGGTCTTCCAGGATTTCGTGCAAATTCTTCTGCTAATAGTTCCCTGATCATATCCATTGCCCATGTGGCCAATGCTTGGTGCGCTACTGAGTTCTGCCATTGTCTTTGGTACTGTTGTTCTGGGGTTTGTAGCAAGAGGTTGTTTTGTGGCCAATTATATTTATGTTGGCGATGTAATGGCACAGGCCATCCACAGTATGCTCTAAGAGTTGTGCAGAGTATGTTGTTCGATTTATCATTGTAAGAAGCACATCCTCGGTAAGGGTGAAGGTAGTGTGGTTTGAGAATTAAGAATTGTATGTATTGTGGGAGTTTCCGTGATGCTGCAAATCTGGCTTGAGTGGGAGCATAGTTCTTTGCATAGATGCTACAGTTGACTATCTCATAATGCATATGGCCGGGAGGGGGTAAAACTCTATGCAATACAAGATTTATGCAAAACTATAATTCCAGTGTAATGTGTGACATGTGACACTTCCTTTTTTGTTCTCCAAGGCCGTCCGAGGGTAAAAATCATCCAACCGTGTTTGCTTTGCATTCCTAAGCTCCTCAGCTCGCAGATGGCCCCGGGACTTCAATAATTGTTGAGGCAGGCTCAACGAAGTGTCTGAATTACCATATTTTACACACAATTTCTCCATCCTCTCACACATCCAGATAACATCCTGCCTTGTTTTGGTGGGATCCTTGTTGTCATCGCTGCTGTTATCATCAGATTCATCAACATCCATTTGGTCCTCCTCGGTTGCCTTTTCTGTACCATGGCCACTATCTCCTCATCTGTGATTTGATCTGGAACAGATAAGTCAGTAAAGTCCCTTTCAGCTTCAGGATCAACAAGATTGTTGACCATTGGGACAGCGCTGTGGATCTGCCTACGTTTCTTGAGGTCATTGACACATTCAGCCAATTTTTTCTCGACAGAAGTGTTCACAATGACAGGTATTCTGATTGTAAGTCTAGGATGAGCACTTCGATCAGCTAGTTTGTTGACAGCATCTAGAGCTTGTTCAGTATTCCCTTCAGCATCCATGACAGCTTTCAAGGCCAGACACCAGTCAACAACACTGTATTAGGTACCTAAATAATCTTGTAGACATTTTTCAGCATCTGGCAAAGTAAGATCAGTTGTTGCAAATTCTTGTATGATGGCCCATGCACCATGATCAGTATGCTGGGTTCGTAGATGATCCTGGGGACTGCTGGTGCTGTAGACATAGTTAAGGAAAGTATTTCATTGCCACAAGATACAGCCTCACCACTGGATATGAGTATGATTCCAACAATTCATGATGGTTGATGCTGTGATGTTTTTCCATGCATTGTTTGCCATCATCATGCATTCCAGTATGTCAATCTTGAATAATTCTTGCTCCCTGGCATCATCTCGTCCAATAGCTCTTAGGCAGAATGCTTTATGGTAGTGTGCCTTGAAGCATCAAATGATACCAGCATCCAAGGGTTGAACATAGGATGTTAAGTTAGGCTCGAAATATTCAAGTCGGATATTCTGTGGCTCGTATGAAATGTAGTGTCCCAAGAAATTATCAATCAAGAGAACAATATGACAGTTCTCTTGATGCATTTTAATATCAAATCGTTTAACCCATCTGATAGATTGTCAGCATGACAGCATTGCGAACTCATATGTGTTAGTAAAATGCCTCACTCTTTGAACAGCTCTCCTGTCATCCACAATGTCTTAGTGTTTTGGTAATACAACCCATATTGTGCTGCTGTTTTTTTCTTGAAGCACCATGGCTTCTTGTACTGTCCAATAAAGAATGGAGGCATGCACTCACTTCCATCAGCATTGCATGCAAAAGCAATTGTAATTCGGAATTTATCCCTCTTTTTCCCACTCAGTTGGATGGTACACAGACCCCGATCAGGTGGTGCACTGTTGTGAACCATCTGAACTCTATCATGACTTGATTATTCACTGAATCTTACCATCCAAACAAGCCCATCTCATCAAAGTTCCATCGGTCTTTAGGTGCATATGTATTCAGGATTTGGGAAATCCTATCACATTCCTTTTCCACATCCCCATTGTCAACAGATCCTGATTCTCCATGCCTACGTCATTCCTTGATATTATATGTTTTACAAAAAGATCCAATCCACCCATCTCCAGTAAGCCGCTCATTTTCAGGAACCTGAAGCTGCTCCTTGTATATCTTCCTTTTCTCCTTTAGCATGGGACCAGTCACAGACTCACCAAGTCCGACTTCCATGTGTCTGACCCACTTGATAACTGCTTCTTCTACATCTGGGCATGTGACAATTATAGGCCATTTTGATGAAAGGGCAGTTGGATTGGCATTGGCCCAGGCTTCAAGCTCTGATCACATCCAGAGCTTCCGTGAAAGAGCTGACTGGCTAAAGAGCAAGGCACCATCCTTCTTGCTCTGGAAATGCTCAACAATAGCATGCTGTGGAAGATCCTTGTGCTCATCAGCAAATCTGACAACCATGAGCCAATCATGTAAGGTGAGATTATCCTTATGATTGGCTTCACTTTGTCAATGTTTTGGCTGCATCTTTGACTTTTTTCTCCCTAGGTTTTCGATTGTAAGGTTTTGTCAGCTTTGCACAAGGTATTCAAGTTGGTACTAGCGGTGCCATGGGTGTGGATAAGCTGTAAAAAAAGGGGGGGAAATTCATCATTCCATGATATGATGCGTGATGGACCACATTTCGGTAACTAAAGCCCCTCCACTCTGCCAGACCATCCATCTCATAATGCATAATGTGTCATGAGGTCTAAGCATTTTTGCTATGCTATACCGAGGTGTCTGCGGTTGTGATATATGACCATGATAGTGCTTTCCTATAGTTTTCTCCTAGTTTTATACAGCACTTTACACTCCCCCCCCTGTCTGAGTAGACTCTGAGTAAACTACGAGGATTCCGAGTAGAATCCGAGTTCATTCCGAGTTCAGTCCGAATAGTCACAAAATCTACTAGGATTCTGAGTAGACTCTGAGTTCAGTCCAAGTCTGCAACATCCACAGAGATTTGGAAAGCCTTACAAGAGGCTAATCAACCACATGGCATCATCACGCTCATTTTGACATTGTGTGAGTTTTGGATTAAACGTGCACAAGAGGATGAAACTTGGTTACGCATTTGAATAAGTTAAAAGAATATTGAGTCGAGCTACAAATGCTAGGATGGGAGATGACAGACAATTTATTCAAACTACACATTTTAGGTTCCCTTCCATTGTCGTGGAATAATTGGATCAATATGATGGTTGGCGCAGTTACTGAGCTCGCCAGGATCCCGTTTACAGTTGGCCAGCTCATCATGGAGATTCGGAACAAGTATTGACGCTGTCAATCTCAGGGCAACACCAAAGTTGTATGTCAGACGAAGAATACAGTTCCCTCGAAAAGAAAGAACGAAGAGTCATCATGCCCAAAGTGTTCTATTTGTGGGCATACCAATCACGACACTAGCAAGTGTTGACTTAAAAACAAACCCAAATGTGGGTATTGCAACAGAATCGGTCATATGACCAATGACTGTTGGACAAAGAAAGGACGAGACACAGACATGAAGTGTGGAAAAAGAGAGACCATGCACATAGCTGCAGAAAAAGATTCAAATGATGTCGTTGAAACGTCAAAGATCACAGAAATATTAGGTGACAATGTAAATGTAGCTGAAAATGACGCAAATAGCACTGATTCATTTTATTATTGGTATTCAGATTCTGCGACAACATCACATATAACCAATCAACGAAATATATTAACAGATTATCGAGAATGCCCACTAAAAATCAATGGTGTGGGCAATGCACAAATACAAACCTATGGACATGGAACTGTCATTCTTATTTCCTATATTGGAAATACAAAAAGAAAAATATATTTAACGGACGTACTTTATGTACTGACTGCTACGAGTAACCTTGTATCAACATCACACCTTGATATACAAGGTGGTACAACAAAAACAGGGAATCGACAAATATATATATATATATATATATATAATAAGAATAACAACTTAATAGCAACTGGTGAACTTTATAAATGTTTATATAAATTAAATGTTGTACCAGAATTTCTGGAACATAGTTATATGATTATTAACAAAGAGCTGTCCTCTTGGGATGACTGGAATAAAAAATATGAACACATTAGTGTTTCAACAGTCAAATATCTGCATGAAAAAGGATTAGTAAACAATTTAAACATAAAAATGGATACTCAAATATCCGATTGTAATGCATGTTCTGCTGCAAAATTGACACGCTTACCATTCCCTAAATCTCATAATGTCAATGCTAAATTCCCTGGTGAATTAATGCATATGGATATTTGGGGACCAAGTACAACAACCTCCATTGGAGGAAATCAATATTTACTTGTATGTGTCAATGATTACACTTGATACATTACTGTAAAACCTATAAAAGATAAATCTCTCACAACAGAATACCTTATAGGGTATCTAACAAATATTAAAAATCAATATAACATATACATTAAATGTATTCATTGTGATAACAGAAAAGAATACATTAACACAAAGTTACTTACTTGATGCCAAGAACAAGGAGTCATTATTGAAACAACTGCCCCACATTCTCTGCAACAAAATGGTGTTGCAGAAAGAATGAACTGTACTGTAATTGAATTAATGCATGCTATGTTATTTGCACGTCATCTTCCACAATTTTTATGGACAGCAGCTATAAAACATGCTGCTTACCTTCGTAATCACACCTATACAAAAGCATGTCCATCTATTACACCATATGAATTATGGTTTAATAAAAAACCAAATGTTGCCCATTTATATGAATTTGGCACACCAGTTTGGGTACTACGAGACCCACCAACACAATCAAAACTTGCACTGAAAGCCTTGAAACATATTTTTATGCGTTTTAAAGACGAAAATATGAGCATTTATTACTACGATGCTCAAACACATCAAATGTAACTTACCCGAAATTACTCCTTCAACACTCATTGTGAGGGGGAGGAAGAAAGGATTAACACCCCAACCATTGAACCCCCAATTGTTGAAACATCCATGTGCGAGAATAAAAGAAAACATATTGAACTCGACAAACTCAATGAATTTCCATGTCGAACAAAACATCCACATATTATTCAGGATTATAACAAGTTAAATGATCCTGATATTGGATCAGAATTAGCTGCGCTTTTTTACAAAGAAGAAAAAGAAATACCTTTCTCAATTGATGAGCTAGTAAATTTGGCATGCAATGAAGCTGAGAACTCTATTGAAAATCCAAAAACACTTGCCAAAGCGAAAACATCACCTGAATGGCCCAAATGGCATAAAGCTATCGAGGCTGAATTAAAACAATTAAATGACATGGGGACTTGGAGACTAGTCAACCCACCGTGCGATCGAAAACCTAATGGTAACAAATGGGTATTCACAAAAAAATATAATAAAGATGGTAAACTCATCAAACATAAAGTGCGTCTGGTGGTGAAGGGCTATTCACAGATTCCTGGTATGGATTACAACCAAACATATGCACCTGTAGTCCACCTTGAAATGATCCGGTATTAATGGCCAAAGTGGTACAAAAACACTGGAGAACGTGCCAAATGGATGTCAAAGGTGCGTACCTAAATGGACATATTCATGAACAATTGTTCATGGAGCAACCAGACAGATTTGAGGACGGAACACGGAGAATTTGTCAACTCATTAAAAGTCTATATGGATTAAAACAAGCCGGACACGAATGGAATACAGAATTCAACAGAAAACTCTTAAAAGTAGAGTTTCGTCATTTTATATCCAATCCATGCATCTATATGCGCAATGAACAAGATTGCATGGGCATAATAACCATATGGGTTGATGATCTTATTCTATTTGCATCTGACGATGAGATGATGGATCTCATGATGAAACTCTTGCATGATATGTTCGAGGTCACAGACCTCGGCAAACCTAGCAAAATTGTTGGCATTGAAATAAATACCAACAAAGATAATGGAGAAATGAAACTTACCCAAACTCAATATATTGAATCTCTTCTCCATAAATATGGACTTCAGAACGCAAACAGCTTTCAGATTCCAATGGATATAAACTTTAAAATGGAAAAAGTCAATGGTTCTTCGAGACCCAAAGACAAAAGCAATGCATACGCATCGTTAATTGGTTCGTTGATGTTCATTGCTGTGGCTACACACCCAGACATAACTTTTGCCATTAACTGTCTTGCATCATACATGTTGAACCCCAATTTGACTCATTGGTCGGCTGCTAAAAAGATATCAAGATATCTTTCAGGTACAAAATATGAAGGAATAACATACCAACCAGAACAGAATAACGATAAAAACCCATTCGTGGGGTAGATGCCAATTATGTGTCAAATGATGATACTACATCCATTTCTGGATATACATTCATTGCGTCTGGGGGAGCAGTAACGTGGGCATCAAAAAAACAAACCTCCACGTCACTCTCTACCACAGAAGCTGAGTATATATGTCTCTCAGATGCGGCCCGAGAAGCCTCATGGCTTCGTAATCTCCATAAGGAGTTGAAAACGGAAATTAACTCACCAATACTCATATATGGAGATAACAGAGGAGCCCTAGCAATTGTGGAAAACCCGCAATACCATAAACGAACAAAACACTTTGATATAAAGAACCATTATATCAGAGAAAAAATAAAAGAACAGTCTATAATAATGACTTACCTTCCAACTGCTGATATGACAGCAGATATATTTACAAAGCTGCTCCCATGCAATAAGTTCATCAAACATAAACGCGAGCTAGGAGTATCCTAAGCTCAAGGGGGAGTGTTGACATGGGCGAGCATCGGATACATCCGAGCGCGCTTATGTAAACAATAGAAGCGATGTGCCCACATGTATATTAAGTTCAAGTGCCTTGTTCTAATAATAAGACTGGGCTCCGCACTACATCCACCTGCGACAGCTTAACCTCTGTACCTACCTGCCATTATTTATCCCACTCCAGTCCACTGGCTATTCCCGCTCCCCTTCACACTAATGCTAAAACTTGTCATCAACAGAAGCTGAATACATGAGCATGTCGAACTGTTCTAGACAAGTCATGTGGATTAAATCCTTGTTCAGTGAACTAGGATACAATATTGGACCAGTTGATCTTATGGTTGACAACAAAGGAGCTATATTCTTAGCTAAAAATTCAGCACAAGAAAAAAGACCTAAACATATTGACATCAGATATCATTATGTTAGAGAACATGTGGAAGAACAAGATGCTACAGTAAAACATGTTCCCACAGATGAACAGTTGGCTGATATTCTTACCAAGAATTTGACTTGGGTCAAGGTCAAGGAGTTAAGAGATCAAATTGGCATCAAGATTCCTCAATGAGGGGGAGTGTCAAAATCCGAAGTAACGGATTAGATTGGCATCTCTGAATCTCTCTCATGTATCCTAATAAAGTCATATTAATACAATATAACTAAATGTGAGATTCATCTATCCATATCAGTTAACTCCTAGGATCTCCTATGGATCTCCTAGGACATAAGGAATATCCTTATGCTGGTACCTTAATATGTATATATGGATACAGAAGAACAATAGTGTTCTTATCTATGACCTCATACAAGCATCATAGATGATATCATACTGATGTCATTTCCCACTCAGCACTGACATCATACCCTAGACCCTAGTAGATAGCAGATAAGTCACATGTGTAAATACAGTAGTGTACTCATCTCAATCTACATCCTCTTCTCTTGCATACTAGCAGTTGAGTGTCTGGCTCCTGAAAGCTCTCAAGTCTACTACTATCAGTAAGTTCTACTTACTTAGCCTCTGCACTCCCACTGCGTCATCGTCTCTTTGCTTCGACATCTAATCCTAGCAATGCAAGCAGTACCAACATTCCCTTGCATGTTCAATGGTGAAACTAACTGTATCAGGTTGGCTGGGTGCTCAAACAATGGAAAACTGGTGAGCTATCAAAGGAGAAGCTGCCAAAATTCTCAGCAGATAACTATGGCGACATTACCATCAAGGTGAAGAAGGATGGCACTAGGATGAATAGCAAGAAGGCAACACGCATCCAATGCGCAACTGTCTTTGCCCGACATTGCGCACACTGAGCAATGCTCAGTGGAACAACATTGTTGTCAGAGCTCACACATATTTTTTCAAGACTAACAAGGCTGCTAAACCTTGAGTACATGCCACAGGCACCACAACACTTGTCGAAGCAGAAGAGGAGGAAGACCCAGATGCAGACTTTGTTATGGTTCTCGGATCAGTATAGTATCATTGCACCCATTTCATTCATTTTCTAATAAGAATCTAGTTATCCAAACAGTTTCCATCAGTCACTATGCAAGAACCTGTTGAAATCCAAAGTAACGGATTAGATCGGCATCTCTGAATCTCTTTCATGTATCCTAATAAAGTCATATTAATACAATATAACTAAATGTGGGATTCATCTATCCATATTGGTTAACTCCTAGGATCTCCTATGGATCTCCTAGGACATAAGGGATATCCTTATGCCAGTACCTTAATATGTACATATGGATATAGAAGAACAATAGCGTTCTTATCTATGACCTCATACAAGTGTCATACTGATGTCATTGCTCACTCAGCACTGACATCATACCCTAAGACCTGAGTAGA
>MIPV01004426.1:7223-18103 GCA_001983365.1 Amanita bisporigera | reverse complement strand
TCCAAAGCTTTGAAGTCGTGACCAAACCCAGCAACGCCAACAGAATCAGGCCTCTAAAAAGACTAAATTGAGACCTGTAATGAATTAGGAAAAAGTGAACACGATTCGATTCATCCTAACAATGACATGAACACGTTAGAAGACCTTGACCGAGTATTTTGGTCTGTGGGACAATATACCATTTCTGTACATCCAATATGGCTTTGTTGCTGGACTCGAACAAGGCACTCCAATTTACTTTAACCTGGGTGATGATGTCAGAAACATTCACAATACATTGAGTTAAACTTACCTTGTATGCTGAGTCGTAAAATACACTTGTTACTGTGCACAATGATTACTAAATGCAGGTGACAGTGCCCTATGTTGTCTTTGGAATGTTTAGGAACCATCTATCTCACAAGAACTTATACTGGTTACTAGTAGACGTACCTCCGATGGTCTTTGCTTTCGGCAACCACCATATTAGGTCAAAACTGATAATACACAATCAGTAAACGGACCTGCTGAGCAAATTTGAATCTAGTTACTTACCAAAGCTTTAGTCACATCCTTGCCCAACATTACATGGCAGGTTTGGCTTCAACAGGGACCTCGACAACATGTTCAGCCTCAACAAGTTCAGCAACTCCATCACTAGTGAAAACTGACCTTTGACAGATGCTGAGACAGCCTGAGTGACAAGTTTGATCTCAGCATGAGTTGGAACTCCTCGACGCCATGAACAGATTCCAAAGAGGCTTGCGTGGCCTAGATTTGTTTTACATCATTGTCATCAATGTCATCCAGTGATAATCGACAGATGCTGAGACAGCCTGAGTGACAAGTTCAATCTCAGCGTGAGTTGGAACTCTATGCCTAAGCTTGACACCACGAACAGCAGTGAAAATGCAGAAAATAACATGATGTGGGCACGACAGACCAGCTCTCCAATGACGAAGGTCATTCCATGCTAGGTTGAAACATTTTGACATTTGACACTATGAGAAAATGACGGATAAGTGACAGAGTGCAAAAAGCATGGGCATAGGAACTCAGAAAGGACAGGTGAATTAAAAGAAGTTGAACATACACGTGACATCATTCCCACGTTTTTCTCACCATTGCACATTGCGCTGTGTCTGAACATCAGATGTGAGCATGTCAAAGGGGAGAAGGAGGGTCTATGACAGGTTTATCTGCTCGAAAAAAAGTCTTGAGGCAGTGTTGCAGGGAGAGGACCTATTCTGTCCTTTTGCGCATCTACGTCCAATAATATGGGCATTGTAGCGAAGGACAACCATTCCCAAGGCATGGGATTTTTACACTGCTTGGTAACTGGCTTATTGCCGGCACTTTTCTTTCCAAATACAAATTTAATACATTTACTGACACGAGCATCAGCCCATTGGAAAGATATTATGCAAAAGCAACACCTACTCCATCAGGAAAATGTGTGGCACCGCTTTGGCCACCTATTCAGCTTAAATAAGCTGTCTGAGCTGCAAAAAGTGGTCCATCACTCACTAGTGCGAGGTGGAACACCAGCCAAGTCATCTCTATTTGAGCTAGGTGAGGGAGTGTTGAGCAGACACAGACCAGCAGGGCAGACAACCAACCAAGTCACCATCAATCCCAAAGCTGCCTTTGAGGGTCTGGAGCTTGATGCCGACGAGCTGTGTGCAGGTGTGCATACCATGTTAGTTGTTAGAGTTTGTGAGACACGAGTGTAGTGCCTGTATACTTGATATATGTGGTATGTATGTATGCATATATCAACACTGGTCCCTGAATAGTGGGTGAGTAGCTGCTAGACATTGAATTGAGCATGATACATAGCAGATTTGAGGAGAACTTCTCAAATGGGGCGCTAAATCATGGAGGTGGGGGACAGTTGGTTGGAGCTTGGAGGTGGGCAAGTGGCAAATGTGGGCAAGCAGACAGTATTATGGATGGCGAGCAAATCATGGGCATGTGCAAGAATTATCTTTGTGATTGCTCAGCTGCTCTGTCTCGTTCGCATTGCTGTACTCGTCGTCGTTGTAGCTCGCCAGCCGAGTCTCAAACTTGACTATCGAATACTGTGCTGGGGTATGGTCAACTTGCATGCTTCCTGGGGCTGACAAGTATGGGAGTCACAGGTAATCGAAACCGTGAGACCGGTTTGGAAGAAGTCAAGTCGACTGGGTGTGTCTTGTGAAAAGACAATGAAGCAGGCCTGATACCAGAAAATAGAGGCCCAATGGGGGGGAGAGGGAAGGGAGTGAGTGGGCTGACTGGGGTTCAGCTGAATCTTGCTGGCCAGGATGCAGGCAAGGCGACTCCAGCAAGAGAATCTGAGATGACGATAGCTGTAGGAGAAGAGCTCAGCTGGAGTCTAGGGTGTGGTGGATGGCAAAGAACAAAAGGGATAGTGGATAGCCTGCTGAGCGCGAGTGGGCAGCGATGGCTCAAAGGGTGTAAATGAGGTGGTGAGGGATAACACTCAAAGAAAGCCCAAGAGGATCTTTGCTACGGCTTCATTGGAGGCTAGGGAGGCAGGTGGAGGGTGGTGGAAAGGGCATGGCCTCGCTGATGGATAGTAGTAGTCGTGAGCGGTGGTAGTAGGGTGGGGTTTGGCGATGGGTGAGCAAGGCATGGACTCACCTATAAGTTGCCTAAGCTGTTGTCCAGTAAGCATGAGCATTGTTGAGTGGCAAAGTGCTGAGCATAAGCTGGGTTTGAGCTGGAAAATGTGCGCCGAGACAAAGAATATAATGTTTTGAGGTGGGCTTTCAGGAGCGTAACCATGCCTATGATGACTGAAGTACTATGCACAGAGGTATCTTGGTCTCATCTAATTTTGGAGAATTGAGTTGAATCATTCTCCAGGTCGTGAGAGGTGTAGTTGAGGGTGGAGCATACAGAGGATAGGCAGAGGGGCAGAGGTGAATTTGAGTGATTGTGGTGACAAATTTGTGGCCAGCAGAACCCCAGGTGCATTGTCAACATTTGGAGGATAGAGTGCCATTGCCATTAGTGTCAGTAGAGGCCAGGTGGTGGTAGCCAAGTAGGTGGACAGCAGTGTTTGATGGTGAATGAGCAAGCCATGGATGATTGTCAGTCGGCAACATCCCTCTGCCCCTGCCCTTCCTTGTAATGAACGCAACATCCAGGACATTGCACAGCCATTGATGAGTGCCAGGGGATCCCAAATCTGCGCACTGTGCGTTGGGACAATAACCTGATCTGTCCCTCCCCAATTCCATCTTCTCGGCGAAGCAAAGGGTGATTTTAACTGACAAAGGTATGTATTACCAGCATTATATATATATGATGTTGATTCCTTCGCAGAGGCCAGTTGTGGACAAATGATGGGCTGTATATGCCTGCTCCTCAGGCTGCTGGTCAGAGTACCCACTGGATCTGGATGATTATCCTGGATACGGGGAAGGGTGGATCAGGATGAACGAGAAGGGCATGAGAATTGATATGGGCCACCACTTGATACCCAAAGCACCCTTGCATCCTGCTCAGAACATCAGATTGTTGGGAGACTTCAATGAAAAACTTTTAACAATGCACCCAAATGAACATCTTCGAAATGAAAACGAGAGGTTGCAGCGACTTGACAAGCAAACAAAATTCTGGTGGGAATTTGATTCAGAATTGAAAGAGCCAGCCAGATACGAGTATGTGTGGTGTTACAATTAGTACCAAACACTAAAACTGAATGGCAAACAGATTCCTTGTACTTTATTATGAAAGTCGATCTAAAAGCAAAACACAAGATGAGATATGAGATGAGATGAGGAGACAAACAATGTGTAAACATATACCAGTATTTCCTTAAAGGTACAACTTTTCCCCACAGCATCAAAAAGTGGTTACAGGGATTTATACCCTACAGTGACCTTTGTAAACAAGGTAATAAGCTTAACTCTTGACAAATATTTTTTATTCAATACATGCCAAAACTGGTGTGACCTGTAAGCAAATTAGACTAATTGTCTGTCTTCCCATTCGTTCTCGTTCTCTGAGTCGGAAACATGCTGGATGGTATTGTTTATTTGACGATGCCATTTGATGTGCAGAGGCTTGCATATACTACGAGACCAGTCATACGAAACACTTTCATTGTCCACATCAAGCTCTTCGTCGAATAAATCAAGTGCAAGGGTCTCCTCCACCCCCTCAACTTCATCAAAAGATGCGCCTGAGTGAGTGGCATCGCGTTTCCATTTTTTCTGTCTGATTGCTACCCAGTTTATTTTTCTAAAATTGTGTTGGAGGAGATTCATAGGGATCTCATCCAAACTGAAGTGGGAAAGTCTAACACCTGCTGGTCCTGGAATGATGTAGACGTTCGTCGTGTGTTCATTTATTTCCACCTTTTCCTTGAAATAATTCTGCATTATCAGATAGTTCACGAGGTGTTCCATTTCCTGTCCGAGATCTGAGTGCAGTCCTAATGCAAAGATTGAAATAACTTACGACTTGTCTAAGTTTGATTGGCTGCCCTATTATAGTTTCCAGATCTATCTTCTCTTTTCTGCCATGGGAAATCTCATATGAACCTTTTCCATTACCCCATGCAAGGCCTGTCAACTGCTTGAGCGAAAGAGGTCATACTACATCCTTGGCAACCTTGATGAGCTTCCAAGTGTCCTGGGTGATGTTGCATTCTATTATACTATCCTTTGGATGTAAGCAGTTGTCGCAATGACCACATGGATCTGAGGTGTCAATCTCCTCTATTGTCCATGATGATGGGTCTAATTGCGATGCAACTGAAAAGTGCCTGATGCGCAAAGAACCTCAGCTGATAGTTCATACAATGACGAATTATGTACCTTGCAAACAACAACTTGCGACACCTAGTAAGATTTTCGGAAAATGCTATCATTTCTTGCACTACACAAGATCAGTATGAGCATTCAAAAAAAGAGAAAACGGACCTTTGTTTATGCCATTCTTTTCATGGGACGCCAGGGCAAAAAGGCTTGTGACATCTTGTGGACAGTAGAACAGAACACAGTCCATGTTTTTGCCATCCCCCCCTGCTCTTCCAGATTCTTGATAGTAGCATTCTACTGATTTCTGACAACAGGTAAGTGTCTGGAAGAAAAGTACATCATTGGCTCACAGAAACCTATGTTGATTCAAGTGAGTGAGGAAGGGATGAGGTAAATGCAGATGCTTACTGTGTAGTGAAGCATGAACCGTATGTCTGCTTTGTTGATACCAAGATCGGAAGCTGTTATTGGTTAAGCAACACTATCATCCAGGGTGACACTATTTACCTATCGTCATGCACACAACCTTTGTTATGGACAATGCCTTCTTCGTCATACTTAGAAACGATGAACAGAGTCTTGGTCTGCTCCCAGTCATGACAACTACTGATAGAACGATGAAGACGCTAAGTCTGATAACAACAAAGGTCCTTAGATCGATGCGTTCAACAATGAGGAAGAGAGGCGATGATTCAGAGGCTCAAGAGAAGGTAAGATTTGTCTAAGTTGGAACTAAGGTACTACTGTACAAGAGAGGTCTTTATATACGTTTAGAGAACAATAGAGGCAACAAAAAAGGAAGAAAGGCTGTAGCTACCTGAGAAGGAAAGATGAAAGTAACTACTAAATGGAAATAACATCCAAGGTGATGCATATAGTAATGATGCTGATATAACTAGGATAAGTCCGTCCACTGAGTAACAAAGATGACGAGGAAAGAAAGAAACTGTAACAACCTTGATCTTTCCCTTGCACCATTCTGAGTGAAGATACTCGTTTTCACAATTGGGCCACCCTGCATGGTATACTCCAGTCTTAATTTGGCCATTTGTTATTTTCTGCAGCTCTTGGGCAATGGTCTCACTATCCTTTGCAGTCATCAACATTCAGAATAAAACATATAATATGATGCTTACCTTCTGACAGAGACAGTAGATTATTCCACTCTCTTGTGGGTGTTTATCCAAAATATATTTTGCAACTGCTCCAATCGCTGCCCTCTGACTCTCTGGTTTGGGCAGAATGGCATAATGCAGATTCTTTTGGTATAGTGGAGAAGAAAAATAAAGAGTTCATTGAGGATCTTCATCTGACAGTTATATGAGTATGACGTCACTTTGGTAATAGAATGGACACAACTGTCAATGATACCCCTCAGTTGTAACGTTTTGAGCACATCATCCACGACATGAGGTGGGCAAGTTGCTGAGAGCACTAAAATCGGGACTTCCAGATAATACATGCACAACGCACATAGCTCAGCATAGTCTTTCCTGGGTATACTCCAACTGTCTTTTCTTGCTTCAACAAATAACAAACATGTACCTGAATTCATGGCCAAGCTCAGAGATGCAATGTGCCTCGTCAATAGCAATACAAGCTTCTTCGATGATGATTTCATGAGATTAATCTATAGAATTTAAACCCACCAAGCTTTCTGTTCTGCGACAACTTTGTCAGCAAGCTTTTGAATTTTTCGCTGCGATAGACCATTTCAGGCTAATGACTTATCAGAGATGTCTTTGGGATGGAAACCCGGATAACACACTGTAACATAACATAGCCTCATGCCTTTCAAGTTGTCATGCCCAACAAGAGTGCCATCTGCCATGGCATACAGCGGTCAGAAGATCACTTCCCAATCCTGCTCTGAAGTTGCTTCAGTTATTTGAACAACATCAACTAAAAGCATGGATCAACAAAATAATATACTGTTCATATAACGTGTGGTCTTACTTCTGGCTTTGCGCAAATGGTGTACTTGATCGGATATGAGTGCAACCAAAGGTGAGATTACCAGCATGAAACTGTCTTGAAGCAAAGCTGGCAGCTGGTATGTCAGGGACTTGCCACCACCTATTTGTTGACCTTGTTATCGATGTAGGAGGGGCAAGGGGGAGGACCTGACAGACCAGTTGGCATGATGCAAAAAACATCTCGTCTGTCCATCACTGCATTACAAACACTGGTAAAAATAGCTGAGGACATGAGTTACAAGATTCATCCATCTAAAAAGACCTACCCCTTTTGGCAAAGACGAAAATCCTCGATCTTGAATACATTCCTCATGGATGCCATGAGGGGTTTGGACCAATCAAAGTCGTGGCTATGATAGTTGACCTCTTGTGGCACCTTTACAGCTTTCAGACGAGGGAGGCACATTTGATCTTTCAACAACAGCAAATCATGCTCCCAAGTGGCTTTCATGGCCTTTAGCCTGGCAATCTCGGCATTAAGGCTCATTATTTCATCCTCCAATCTCTCCACTTCAACTTCTGACAGTGCCTCATCTGGTGGTTCCAGAGATTGAATTGGTTTGTCATTCTCCATAAACTCAGAATAATTGTCCGATAGTGCATGCACGTAGTTTGAGAGTGGTATAGGTTGCATAGGTGCAAAATCGACCTACATATTCGACAATGTCAACAAGGTGCTAAGTGTGAGTGGTGAAGTGCTGAGCTAAGCTGTGTTTGGGTGAGCATGAGCTGGATAAGCGGAGTTGCTGAGCATAACGGGCACAGCAGTGTAGCAATGGCATGAGTTCTGAGCATCTCCAGGCCACCGAGAACCAAAAGGCAGCTTGGATCCAGTAAACGGGTGTGGAATGCAGAAAAATGTGTACTTGGGCGAATCAGTAGCATGCAGTGTATTGGGAAACTGGCACACAATCATGTTGGGAATATGAGCGCAGAATGGGTTGATTGTCTAAGCAACGGAATCAATATGGAGCCAGGTCTGCGCATTTCATGCAGCTGGAGCTCAAAGGTGTAATTGCGTAAATCAACCTCAAGTCAAAATGGAACTGACTCATCCAACCTCCCAAAAAGACCACATCGACTCCAATCCTCCTTCATCTGATGCGATCCACTTCCACATGGACATTTTGTTACGGGAGTGCTAGTTTAATTTTGGAGACACAGTTGTAGTACTGTAAGTTGACTCCACTATCTTCTCAAAATTTCAGGCACTGTTGAAGGATGTGTTTTGCAAGGGGGATGTATGCTTGCTGGCAAGGCGGGACAGAGGACTACTGCACAGTAACTGCATGTGAGCTGATTCAGGTGGAAAGGTAAGGGGAAGAAGGAGGCTAGCAAGATTAGAAATGGCAGATGTCAGTTTTGGGCCAATTTTAGCACCCAGATGACAAAACAAGAGAAACAGTAACCTATAGGTCCGTGTGTATTTGACCATGTGTGATCAAGTGGCAACAGAGGGATTCACGGAAAAGCCGATGAAACGCAGCTCAATTCCTGGGGTGTGCAGGTGGGTCTGTGGGATCGATATCACCAAATGTTGCTGCCATCTGGTTGTTCTTTGGAAAAGCGGCAAGGCTATGGGTGTTATTTCTAGTCTGTAGAAAGGCAGTCATAGAAAAAAAGCGATCTCCATACTTGCCACACTTACACATGATGTGGTCTCACGTCAGGGGAGGGGCGTTTGGACAGAAGCGGCAATCTCTTGATGACTCCAGGAAAAACCTTTGACGATAGCCAGCCAAGGGCATATGATTGGTAGCAATGTGCACAAATCTTGAGAAAAGTGTTGGGGAGTTGTCGCATTTTTTTATGAATCGGAAGCGGCCAGAGCCCATTGTGGGAACGATGGCGCGTCTACTGCCTCAAAAGCATAACATGGAATGGCCACAGTAAGCTTGAGAACTCCACACATGACGCCAATTTGCACCTGTATCTTTCCGGAATTTCTGGAAGGCTGCCAGTCGTGATCGAAAGGCCTGTATGTCCAGGCCATTATACTCCAACACCAGTCTGTTGGCTCATTCATTCTCGGGTATTCCTTTATGACTCGGGTGCCATGAAATGGTGATGGACCAAGCGGCATCGCCTTTGAGCCAGGCTCTTAACACTGTGGCAAAGTGGATGGTGATATGCTGCCTGTCTGATACGTCTGTGTTGAAGACACCCTTGGCCACTGTGGTGTTGTTGACCAGAAGGACGACGTGACCTGTTATTCCTTCCAGGAGCAGGTAGCCGACTGCCATCTCCAATGCTTGTGTTTCTGTTTCGTATGAAGAAACCACAGGGGCTTGGTGTGCACCTGTTGTGGTGGGGGTGACAAATCCTGCTGTAGCTATACAATTGCGCAAAGAGCCGTCAGTTGCTATCAGAGTGACGTTAGCATTGGTACGCCACTCATCAACTTGTTGTTCGAAAGTTGTGAACCACGCCTGAAAGAGGTCACTCTGGTGTTTCTGGTGTTTTGGTGGGTAGTCAAAGTTGACAAAATGTATGCGTGTGTCAAGGACAGCAATGATCTTCGTAAAGAGCTTCCCAAAGCAGTCGAGGAGGGTGATGATGGGACGGTAGTTCTTCATCCTAGTGTAGTCGTCTCGGTGTGGCTTTGGGATGATGACTGTGATGGAGTCTTTGAACTGGGAAGGCCACGTTCCCTGCTGGAATACGACGTTATAGAGCTGGAGGAGTTGGGGACCAAAGGAGTTATCCTGTATGCATGCCTTGACAATGCTCCAGGAAATGTGATCCAGGCCTGGTGCAGAAGAGTTGGAGGTGAGTGAGACCGCTTCCAGGCATTCTTGCTGTGAGAAAGGGGGCCAGTCTCTTGCCGGTTGTGATGGCAAGGCATGGATGAAGGTCCAGTCAACTGGTGGGCGGCACCGGACTTTTCACTCATCAAACATCCCTTGCTCCAGTGTACCTGGTGATCACAACAGAGAACAAGCTTTCTTGAACAAAAGAGAACGAGAAAGGGACAGAGAGCGTGAGTGCGATCAGCTAGAAAGAGAGTGGGCTCTACGTCATTGGTGGCAGAAACCGAGAGAGGGAATGTGAATGCAAACATGAATGCAAGCAGTTGCGACTGTATTAGAATTGCGTGAATCAGTGATACTCTATGTAGAAACAAGGACAAGTAACAAGCTAATTGAAACACAATGCACAACCAGATGGGGTAGGTCGAGTCTTGTTGACAATGGCATTGTAGAGAGATTGGTCTCGCACTTTGTACATGTGTTTGTATTCATCTGCCTTGTGATAGATGTCTGCCCAATTGTCCTCCGTGATCCTCCTGAGTGACTCAATGAATTCAAACATTTTCCACCCCCCACAGCCGGCCGCTGAAAGCACTCATCTTCCACGGCAATGGTTGGTATATGCCAGTCTCCCACTGGCTGAAAGTGCACTCAACCTGTCATAAGCATTAGCATCTAGTAATTATGCAATCATGGGCTGTACCGCTGCTGTTGCTAATGCCAGAGCACCATAGGGGAACTTTCCGTGATAGAGTTGGCAGTGGTGGTCATGTAAATGGTCCACAGTCTCGAGAAAATGTGCAAATGTGTTAAGAATAGGTGGAGATTGGAATGGACCAGATGCAGGCTGGGGCTTCATTAGTTGAATACAACGATAGTGGGTATATTTCATGCACTGGCCTCTTGTTCAGGTCATAGCAGCTATAGTCTGAGGACCCATCATCACCATCATCCTCCCACATCCATGGGAAAAAAACTGGTGGAAATACCCGTTGTCACCTTTTTGTGTCATATTCTACCTGATCCTGGGGAAATGCCCATGCAACAAAGTCTGCTTGGTGTTCAGGAGTTGAGAGATCAGCCCGAGAAGCCCAAAATGTCTCAACAGCCTTTTCTGCTTGGTCTGCAAATTGACTATGGAACTCATAGAGGTGCTGGCAAAGCTATTGTGAAATGACTTAGGCAAGAGCTTGCTGATTACATAAAATTGTCACGTACTATGAAACTGACCAGTCCGACTGGTTTAACCATATTTTGTATGTCCGGGAATGTGTAATCCCACATATTTTGGGCAACACTGAGACTATTTTCAGGAATACCCCAAGGATCTCCTTTATGAGTTGCACACCAGTCAATCCATCGAGTGACAACAAGGGCATTAAACCTTGTAATGTTCGAGT
>MIPV01004410.1:659-13432 GCA_001983365.1 Amanita bisporigera | reverse complement strand
TCAGGAATACATTCCAAAAAAAGCGCTGCAAACATATTCAGTATTAAGGGAGATATTGCAATTTCTTGCTGCTCATCATCACCAACAGTGAGCAGATATTTCCAAAAAAAGAAATCCTGAAGGGTGCTATTTCCATTTTAGGAAAATTGCCACTGGATCCTAAAGTGCACATTACATTATCAATTTCCTTTTTTAGAAATTTGACCCTGAAAATCAATCAGTGAATATCTCAATGAAATCAGCACCAAACACTGTCATATAACCACATTTAGAAAGCTGCTGACCAAGGCTACATAAGTGATTGACCCTGAAATTATGGCATCATTTCCTTTTTTAGCTATAGCAACTGAATGTCAGGCAGGTCAGTGTACAAAATACCATATCTAAATGACAGGCAGGACAGTGTGCAAAATACCTAAATGACAGGCAGGACAGGGTGCAAAATACCATACCTGATTGTCAGGGAGGTTGGTGTTCACAATACCATAGGGTATTTTCAGTAAGGATGGTGCACAGGACACCATGCCTGAATGTCAGACAGGACAGTGTACAAAATACCATACCTAAACAACAGGTAGGACAGGGCACACAATACCATAGTACCTAATTGTTGGGAGGTTGGTGTTGACAACACCATAGGGTAGTTTCAGCAGGGATGGTGCACAGGATACCATATCTAAATGACAGGCAGGACAGGGTGCAAAATACCATACCCAGATGTCAGGGAGGTTGGTGTTCACAATACCATAGGGTAGTTTCAGCAGGAATGGTGCACAGGACACCATGCCTAAATGTCAGACAGGACAGTGTACAAGATACCATACCTAAATGACAGGCAGGACAGTGTGCAAAATACCATACCCAGATGTCAGGGAGGCTGGTGTTCACTGTTGGGAATGAACGAGCGTCAGATACATCTGAGCTCCAACAATAATGACTAATCATACAGCCATGTTATAAGTAGAACATGCCATGATCTAAATATACATCATGGCTCCGCACTACCCCCATACATGTCAAGTCCGTCGTCACGACTTCCCACCATTATTCCTCGCTTTCCTGCTCATACGCTACTGCCTAAACACCACGCGTGAAAGCTAAAAGGTTATGGGCCCCGAGCCTGTGCTTTAAAACCACCTCGAAAAACACATGGCTATTTATAATGAGAGACATCATTATCTCATGTCTCAAATTAGTAACACCACAGCCACGCCACCTATTATTCCTGCCTCGACTTCCACAGCACCGACACATGATCTACTAACGCAAGATGTTGTGGATTACTCATATAAACAGGCGACATCGTTCCTCTCGGCAATACAAAAGATGGAGAAATTAGATGGTAAAAACTGGCTAGCGTGGAAAGAGCGAATGCTCTATATTTTAAACGCTTGCCATGGCTTTAGTTTTGTCATAGGTACCACCGAGAAGCCTGATCCATCAATTAATCCCGTTGGCGCACACAACTGGATGGATATGGACAATGCTATCTCCACTCTACTCATTAGTGCCATCGGTGATGAACAAATGATACACGTTCCTAAACAGGACCTTGAGAGTCCTATGGCAACTTCAGCAGATATATGGCACACGTTGAAAGAAGCAAATCAAGTACAAGGAGTTATAGCCATATTTTTGACTCTCAGTGACTTCTGGGCGAAACACGCGACTGAAGAAGAGGATTTAATGACTCACCTCAATCGAATGAAAGAATATCGAGTCGAATTACAGATGGTGGGATGGGAAATGGCCGATGACCTTTTCAAATTACACTTACTTTGCTTGTTACCTCGTTCATACACCGAATGGGTAAATTCAAACATCAGATCGATTACCGAACTAAAAAAGATTCCTATGTCGGTTGGTCAACTCATAATGCACATATGAAATGAGGCAACATGACGAAAAAGCTCTCATCCTCAAGAAGCCAAAGAAACTACTAATAAAGCACAAGAAATCGTATGAGGCAAGAAACGTAAATGGAAGGAGAAAGCACAAAAAAGGAAAAAGCGCACATGATTATTGATATGGATGTTGGCAGGACATCCAATATAGTAGGCACATCAAAAATTATTGAATTAACCGAAAATGTACATATTACTGATGATTCTAATGTTACTGGTTCTTACTATGTCTGGTATGCCAATTCAGCAACCACGTCACACATTATGAACCAGAAAAACATACTAATAAACTATCGCCCAAAAATAGAAACCATAAATGGTGTGGGCAATATAAAAATTGACACGCATGGATGTGGCACTGTGATACTTGAATCACATGTGGAAAAAATAAAAATAAAAATTGTTCTAGAAGATGTCTTTTATGTTCCAACTACTACGAGCAATTTAATATCAATTTCACACCTTGATCTACAAGGATATTCATCTCATATGGGAAATCAACTTATTCATGTCTATAATAAGCAATGTGCATTAGTTGCCGTTGGAAAATTAGAAAATCAATTATATAAAATAAGTGTGAAACCAATAATCTCTGAACATACATATGTTTCGACAACAAAAACTTTGTCGTCATGGAACGACTGGCACAGACACTTTGGACATATTAATATCCCATCTCTTCAATATTTATGCAGGATGGGAATGGTTGACAAATTTATTGTCGACAATGAAAAAGGTATAGAACCCTGCGGTGTATGTCCCGCTGCTAAACTCACAGTTCAACCTTTTAAAAATCAACATCAAATCACTACTACGAAATCAGGACAATGTACTCATACAGATTTATGGGGACCATCACCAACCACATCTATTGGTGGTGCAAAGTATTATTTACTTTGCGTAGACGATTACAGTTGCTACGTGACAATTACACACCTAAAAACAAAAGATCAGGTTGCACGATTAATTAAACAATATTTGATCTTCATAAAAATACAGTATAATTTTCAACCGCATGCTATACGCACCAACAATGGAAAAGAATATGTTAATAATGAACTAATTGATTGGTGTCATGAAAACGGCATATGTCTAGAATTAACGGCACTGTACTCACCACAACAAAATGGTATTGCAGAGAGAGCTAACCAAACATTGGTTGAGTTAATGCGCACAATGTTAAATGCCCGCAATTTACCTTTTTACTTGTGGACAACTGCAATTATGCATGCGGCATATTTGCGCAATTGCACATATACAAAAATAATACCTAATGCAACACCATATGAACATTGGCATGGAAAAAAACCATGCATTGAACATTTGCAGGAATACGGCATACCTGTTTGGGTACTCCGACAACCTGCTATACAATCAAAATTAGCGCCAAAAGCGCTGAAACAAACATTCATGGGTTTTGAAGATCAAATAAATGCTATCCGTTATTGGGACAGCAATACACAGACCATAAAAACGTCCCGTAATTACTCCTTTGACACTCAACGCAAAGGGGAGGAACTGGAAATAGACGCATCGACCGATTCACATGTTGGTGACCTTGTAATGAATCAGGGGGAGCACGAGAAAAAGAGAAAGAATTCTCTTACCAAGCTTGACGAATTCCCTTGACATACAAAGCACCCACATGTACTTCATGATTATAGTAAACTAAATGATCCAGTTATAACACCAGAATTAGCTGCTATTTTTTATGAAGAAGAGATCGACATACCATTTTCAGTAGATGAATTAATAAATATGGCATGTGGCAAGGCTGAGGACTCCAATGAAAATCCAAAAACACTCACTGAGGCAAAAGTGTTGCCCAAATGGCCAGAATGGCTAAAAGCCATTGAAACCGAATTAAAACAACTTGATATCATGGGGACTTGGAGATTAGTCAACCCACCGTGCGACCGAAAACCTATCAGTAATAAATGGGTATTTGTAAAAAAAAATATAATAAAGAAGGAATACTCACTAAATATAAAGCATGCCTGGTTGCGAAGGGATATTCCCAAATCCCTGGAACTGATTATAATCAGACATATGCTCCCATAGTCTGCCTCGAAACAATCCACACATTAATTGCCAAAGGGGTACAAAAACGCTGGAAAATGCGTCAGTTAGACATAAAAGGTGTGTATCTTAATGGACATTTACATGAACGGTTGTACATGGAACAACCGGACAGATTTGAAGACGGAACTAGAAAAATTTGTGAATTAATAAAAAGTCTATATGGTTTAAAACAAGCTGGACACGAATGGAACACGGAATTCAATGGAAAAGTTCTACAAGTAGATTTCCGTAGATTCATATCCGATCCATGCGTCTATATGCGCGATGAAGAAGGGTGCGTAGGCATAATTACCATATGGGTTGATGATCTGATATTATTTGCATCAGACAATGAGATGATGAATCTCATGATAAAACTCCTAAATGAAATGTTCGAGATTATGGATCTCGGGGAGCCTAGTAAAATAGTTGGTATAGAAATCAGTACCAATGAAAGGACTGGAGAAGTAAAACTTACTCAAAAACAATACATAGAAACACTTCTTCAAAAATACGGGCTCCTAGATGCAAACGGCGTCCAAATTCCGATGGACACTAAATTTAAACTAGAAAAAGTATCAGGATCCTCAAGACCTGAAGACAAAAGTAATGCTTATGCATCGTTAATAGGCTCACTAATGTTTATTGCTGTGGCTACACGCCCAGACATAGCATTTGCTGTTAATCGTTTGGCGTCATATACATCAAATCCAGATATGACACATTGGTCAGCTGCTAAAAGAATATTAAGATATCTCTCTGGAATGAGAGAAGAAGGAATAACTTACCGACCAATGCAAAACGACGATAATCCAATCGTCAGATATTCAGACGCAAATTATGTGTCTAATGAAGACACAATATCCATCTCAGGATATGTGTTCATTGCATCCGGGGGAGCCATAACATGGGCATCAAAGAAACAAATGTCCATGTCGCTTTCTACCACAGAGGCTGAATATATATGCCTTTCGGATGCAGCCTGAGAAGCCTCATGGCTTCACAATCTCTATAAAGAATTGAAAACAGAAATTAACTCACATACAGTCATATATGGAGATAATAAAAGTGCCTTAGCAATTGCAGAAAATCCACAATATCATAAACGAACAAAACACTTTGATATGAAAAATCATTATATCAGAGAAAAAGTAAACAAACATTCAATAACAATCAAATACCTTCCTACCACTGATATGACAGCGGATATATTTACGAAACCTCTCCTGAAAGATAAATTCATAAAACATAAGTGCAAGCTAGGAGTATCCTAAGCTTGAGGGGGAGTGTTGGGAATGAACGAGCATTGGATACATCCGAGCTCCAACAATAATGACTAATTGTACAGCCATGTTATAAGTAGAACGTGCCTTGATCTAAATATACATCACGGCTCCACACTACCCCCATACATGTCAAGTCCGTCATCACGACTTCCCACCATTATTCCTTGCTTTCCCACTCATATGCTACTGCCTAAACACCACACACGAAAGCTAAAATTCACAACACCATAAATAAGTTCCAGTGGTAGGATGGAGTACTGTGTTGAAAGAGGGTACAGCAGTGCAGGCACAGACTAAGTAAATGTCTTCCACTTACATTTATGATACTTGCTGTGTACTGCTTATCACTCAATTGTTAGTTAAAAAACTGAAGAATCATCGCTCAGAATGACCTTCTTATATAGACTTTGGAACCCTAACCTAAGTACAATGTACACTACCCGTTATGGTTATTGGAACCAAAATCGGTACTGTTATGAGTCATTCTGAGTCATATCTATTAATATTCCTTCCATGATAATCCATATGACTCATTCTGCAGTCATTATGAGTCATTGCACAGCTGCATGACTCATTTTCGGAGCCATATGACTCATGCGCAGTCATAATCTATTTATAGATGTTCTAGATTGTTCTATATGACTCATGAGCAGTCATATCAGTCATAATTAGTCATATTAAAGGAACCGATGATCTGGTGAGTCATTTGCATGACTCATTATCATTAGTTAAATATGAAACACATAAATAATAGTTATTAATTCTAATCCCATAAGATTAGATACGATGTAGATACGATAAGATACAGATAAGATTATAGATTAGATAAGATAACTAATGAAGCGCATTAGATTTACTTAATGAAACCCATTAGAGTTTCGACATACTGGACACCATATGCATTTTATTTTTAGGTGGAATGGTGTGCATGATACCAATTGTAAGTACTAGTGATTATATATTACTTTGTAATGTTGTAACATAGTAAGGAATTATCACGTGACAAGAGCACCACCCGCTGTACCCTTTTTCTCGTGGTAGGTGGTTACTGTTTGGACTAAGTGTTACCTATCTGACAAAGCCCATCCATGGCAGACGTCTTTGACAACTTGCCTCACACAATACAGAAATGCATCGACTGGGCTTTGATGCCGTAGCAACGCCAGTGTCGCTCATGCCAAGTGACACACCGCACAAAGATACAGGTGGAGGGTTTCTCATAGATGAGCTATCGGAATCGGAAACCACTCCCAGCTATATACCCTTGTCTCTAGTCTCCGATGCACTCCATCTTGAGCTTCTGCCGGACGACAACCAAATCTTGTCTGTTTTTCGCAATGCTGCTTCTGGTTGGAGCTCTGCCACAAACAGAATCGATGAGCATCATGTTCCATCTGACCAAGTAACTCGAGATGATTGGTGATCCGTATGCGCTGTATTGCTTGAACATCGTGCAGAAGGCCGACTGGATGCAGGCGACAAAGAAGTCATCAACCTTGACGGGTCGAGCAGCGACTATGCATCTGGCAATGATGCAGAAGACTCCCTGGATAGCGACTATGAAAGGGGTGCACAACAATCTCGTGCCGCTCGAGTTCACGGTCCACGCACCCTGTTCAGGTGCAGGAAATCTAGTACCAAATACTGCGGAGCAATATACATTGACCAAGAAGCAACAAGAAATATGCATGGATGCCTTTTAGAACCTTTGGAAGATCTACCAAATAAAAAGATAATGATCAATGACATCCAACGAGTCGCAGGCCTTCTTGGTGAAAAGCTAACAGCAGATGAGGTTAGCAATGCAATATTTGACCTATCCAAAACCTAGTTTGCCTTCCGAGCAGATGGTAGAAATGCTTGCAGTTTTTTCATCTTCACCGGACAAGTCCGCCAGCCTGGCAGATTTTGGTCGCATTATGGTGGTGGCTAAGCTCATTTGAATCCATACACACAGCAGCTTGGCCAAGGACTCGATCTCTACATGTAGTATACAAAGTTGTTGTAAAGCAGCAAAGACAAATATGAAAAGCGAATTCTCGAGCGAGAAAAAGGAATCAATCCATTTGTTTGCTCCTTCACAAGCGATCAACCATTCCTGACCTTTCCAAAGCATTCTTACTAGACTATTGATGGTGGAGACGATCTCGGCTTAAGCAGGTATCAATCAGCCTATGAGGGGATGTATACGTGTTCGGAGCACTGGGCCCTGGCAGGTAGTGCAAGCTTGTCCAGCCTTTTGTGAATCTTTTCAAATATTACTTCACTGTTCTGAACCATGAAATCAAAGTAATTCCCTTTATCTGAAGACTTGCCTTGCGTTGGGGTAGCTTCGATGTCGGCATAATCTTCTGAATTGAATCTTATGATTTTGCCCATCCAATCGGGAGCTGAAGTATATGTAAATAAACTTTGCAAACGGTTTTCAGAGAGAACCTTATGAGGAAAATCATCGTCTACCTCTCCATCGAGCTCAGCAATCCTTAAGACCCATCTGACAGTCGACAGAGTCTGCCCACCATGCCCATCACTAACTTCAAGTGAGGTTGCTGCTGACGCAGGCAGCGCTTCCTGAGTTAGAAAGCCAAGGGGAAAAGGAATTCAACTGTTAGATACAAATGCAACTTCAACTCATTGTGAGGCTGTGTTACACCTGCTCTACAATCACTACCTTTTTCCGCTCAGGCTTGGGATTCTTTTGGCTCTCTCTGACACGGACATGTTTCCACCTGCGCTCCCCCTTTACACGCTCTGCATCCAACATCGTCTGTTTGAGCTTCGCCGCCTTGTACACTGACTTGGGTAAGTGCCGCATCCTGTATTCATCGTGATAAGAGTGCCTTGGCAACAGACATGGTTCAATGCCTACCTAGAGACTTTGTCTACTTCTGTATCCATCTTCCACCGCTCTTTGAGCCTTTCTCGATACTCCATCACTGCACGTTCGCGTGCTGTGATAACACCGAGCTTATTGTGTGCCTTGGCTTTCCAGACGCACATGTTACTGTCGTCAGACCCAGTAATAACAAACCGAGCATCTGCCGAGAATATTAATGAAGATACTCTGCTGGAAATCTGGGAAAATGACATACCTTTGCATCTGTTTTGTATGATAAACCTCTGGAGAATGACCTTGTCCCTCTTTCCATATCCGCATGGTCCTGTCCCAGCCACCACCCACGAATTCCAAGCCTGTGGGGCTCCAGTTCTCATGACAGTGGCAATGTGCACTTTGTAAATCTGGCTGGGTGTTGTGAGATACCTAACATCAAAAGTGTACAGATTATGATCTTCTGATGCCAGTAGGATTGTTGTCGGGAACATGCTAGGGCATTGCTCCGCATCTGGTTTCCCATATTTGTACAAGACTTGATGCCGTCACCAACAGAGGATCAGAGAGGTGGTGATCAATTGAGCTGCAGGATAAGCATAGGCTAGACGCATAAGAAGCAAGGCTTACTTGAATGCAGACTTTCCAGAAAAAGTGCTCAGTGGCTAATGCATATATATAAACCATCAACAAGGGTTGCACTAGAGGACGACACAATACTCACCGTATCTGATGGATCACTTCCAACGGCCCCTAGCTTAACGTACTGATCAACGCTGATGAGCTGTGCCCAGCTGTGACTGCGGATCACGCTCAGGAGTCACACCATGACCAGCAGTATGTTACCATCGAATGGAAAAAGACGCGTGTGAAAAGTCTGCTATGAAACGAACAGAGCGTTCAACTCCTACAGCACTTGCGCTATCGATGACAAAAGTCCGCTACGGAACACGACTATCCCGGTAGCCGTGACAAGTTCCACACAGCCACTTGAATTCCGCATTTCCGCTCAAACGCCGCGCTTGCATCTATGATGGACCACGTGACTTCTACTCCACTGCCCAGAGATCACACCGACTACCTGATGACTAAGCGTCGCCACTTCCGCTTTAGGAAACTCCGTGTCAAGACCCTAGATCCCGATGCGCCCAGAATAACACAATTGACAGGGACAGTTAGGCTCCACCCACAACACTGGATTGCAACCAATCGCTGCAGCACATCGCTAGGAAATGGGAGTCTGTATCAAAGCCATGACCATCTGTTCCAGTTACCACCACGACAGCGCAGCAAGCGGAATCTACCAGAAAATTGTAACAGGCCGCACGTCCACAGGAGAAATTCGACAGAGTCCCTTTGTATCAGTAGAGGTAGAAATGTATATAAAGCGCAGTATCCTGTAGTAAACAGGGAGAGGAATGCAATAACAGGCAATAGACCAAAAGTACCATCACCAATGACTTAGAGCAAGTACTAAGCAAGAAGTCTGCTATACCCTTCGTTCTTGTCTTCGCGCAAGTCCGCTACGGCTCCATTGCTACGCATTAGCATCACCACGACTGTCGTTACCTCCATGCTTTTCTACTACTGTTACCTTCCGCCAAGTCCACTACTACTGTTACCTTCCGCCAAGTCCACTACTTCCGTTACCTTCCGCCAAGTCCGCTACTTCCGCTACCATCGGCTAAAGTCCGCCATTCCCGCACTTATCCATACCTTCCGCACTTTTCCGCAAAGCGCGACTTCACGATCGTTTACCGGAGTGAACGGGACCTCTTTGACGACCTCACCAAATTACTCTAGGGTCTGTGTCTAGACCATGGAGAGATATATTAACGCCGCAACCCAGAAGCCTTTCGTCACCCACAAAACACAGGCCGGATGCGCCTGAGTGAATTTGAGAGTCTGTTGCCTCGTCGAAAGATTTTGCAGTAGAATGCCTGAAACGCTATCGACATACTTTGAAAAAGTGACTGGCATGCAGGCACATACCTCCGTCCCAGCTATGGCTATCGTTGTCAGCAAGTCCGGCAGGCGAGCGATCACTTCCACAGCATCTATGTGACCTTCCAGACTGTCAACAAACGGTTTTGCGAATATGCGCTCCATTTTAGCTGCATTGAGCGCGTGGGTGCGTCCGCGTGTGCAGGCTAAGGGGTGCATAAGAGGATTGAGGTTGCGGAAGGTGGGAGTGGGGTTTCCTGGCCTTGCTGGCAGGTGAGTCTCTGGCGCATGCTGTAGCACTGATATTTTCTGAGTATTTTGTGAGCTTGGTGTCAAGGCTTACCCCCAGTGAAAAATCTGGCTGGTGGTATCCACTCGGATCCGCTTTTTTCCTGTGCCATGTGCCATCAACGGTTGACATCTGCCAAAACCTGCCTGCATCTGCGCATTACTTTGCTTCCCGCCCCCATCTGCCCTTTCCCGCTATAATCTGTACGCTCCATGTATTTGCGTAGCATGAATGCAATAGACTTCTTTTCTCCCAAATTCATTCAAGTCTGTCACATCAAAACATGGTCCTCAAGCTTTACCTGTTGAAAGATGGTACAGCAGCGCATGCACAGCTAAGTAAGACTTCCAACTACTTACATCTTTTAGACTGTGTTCTGCTTAATTTACTCTGTTTGTTAGTTAAAAAACTGAAGAATCATCGCTCAGAATGACCTTCTTATATAGACTTTTAGAACCCTAACCTAAGTACAATGTACACTACCTGTTATGATTATTGGAACTGAAATCGGTGCCGTAATGAGTCATTCTGAGTCATTCTATTAATATACCTTCCATAATAAGCCATATGACTCATTCTGCAGTCATTATGAGTCATTATGAGTCATTGCGCAGCCGCATGACTCATTATCATTAGTTAAATATGAAACACATAAATAATAGTTATTAATTCTAATCTAATAAGATTAGATACGATGTAGATACGATAAGATATAGATTAGATTATAGATTAGATTAGATGACTAATGAAGCGCATTAGTTTTACTAATGAAACCCATTAGAGTTTTGACACTCCCCCTTGTTGAATATTTGACTGAATGTTAATTCCACATAAACCAAGCATTTTGGTATGTTTATTCAACATTAGGTTCTTAGTTAAAATATCAGCTGCTTGATCATCTGTTTTAATATAATAGAGATCAACTAAATCTTCTTTCACGCATTGTCTTATATAATGATATCTAACATCCATGTGTTTTGTTCTTTGTTCTTGAGCTGGATTAGAAGCCATATAAATAGCCGCTTGATTATCCATTATTAAAGGAATGAATGTAATTCTATATCCTAACTCCTCAAACAAATTCTTTAACCATGATATTTGTCTACATGCATCAGATGCAGCCATATATTCTGCTTCTGTTGATGATAATGCTATGGTTTTCTGTTTTGCTGATTTCCAGTATACTGGTGCTCCTGCTAATTTTACAACCATTCCAGTTGTTGACTTCCTATCAATGATATTTGAAGCCCAATCAGCATCAGCATAACATATTAATCCATATGCATCTTTTCCATTACATGTTATACAGTAGTTAAGTGTACTACCAACACATTGTATTATGTGTAATGCCTTCTTAATATGTTCTTCTGAAGGATTACTTACAAATTGAGACATTAGAATTGTAGCATATACAATATCTAATCTTGTACACATTGCTAAAAATAATAACAATCCAATCAATTGTTGAAAGTATGTTATCATTTCTTGTGTAGCTTTGCCTTCATACAGTGAGCAACAAAACTGTTGCAATGATTGGCAATTTCACAAAGATTAACACTATGCACTACAGATAAAATACCAACAGATAAGTAAAAATAATGATCAGATAGATTCGCTTCTCAGCTTGAATTTGACTATAGTTTTACTCTATTTGGGTTTGTTTATGATGAGATATATATCCATTTCCAACCCAATGTCATTGCAACGGTTTTGTTGCTGACAGAGAGGAATATGAAACTGCTATCTGGGAGTCATGTGATCTGTCTTAAAGTTATATAACATTGTTTAACAAGTTAAAAATATGCCAAATAAACCATAACATCTTTTGTAATTGACCCTGAGGTCCATCACTGCTGCCCAACAATCCCTCCCCACTGCTGGCCATTCTGCTCATGCAGCCTCCTCCCCCACTGGTGTACACCACTCCATCATCTCAAGGCTCTATAAAAAGCACTGTCCCTACCTTCACAGGCCATCTGGATGTTATCCTACATAGCTTTCTGACAGAATGTCAACCATGCCATTTGGCTCATCAGGTGTGGCAAGTAATATTCCCAGTTTGCTAAAAGTTAATGGACACATAGAGGTCCACATCCATCTCCCAATTAATCTTGTAAGCATATCCAGGCCCCTCCTATGTCATACATGGCCAAATGATTACTGAAGCTTCACTGTGCTGCATGCTAGCCTGTCACTGAGACCCTCCCTGACCTTCTTACACCCCCATATCCTCTCATCTGACTCTAGCCTGTTGGCTTTTGTTTTATCTGAGCCCACCACCTTCTTCCAGGCCTATAGAGTCCATCATGGTGTGCCAATGCAAAGTCCATCTGCTCTGGGAGCAAGATGGGGGGTTCTTCTTCTTTACCACAGCCTTCATACCTACCTTATTTGGTTGTTGGCGATGAAAGATATTTGTTTACAATATATTGGAAGGTTCTGGTGACCTCCACAGCTGC
>MIPV01004320.1:8982-24486 GCA_001983365.1 Amanita bisporigera | reverse complement strand
CTTCATCATCCAAGGCTGGGATAAAAAGATGGAGTCAGCAATGGTATGGCACCTCATGGTTTCAAAAGCACTTGCTCACGTTTAATGGGTTGAATAGTCACTGTGGTACCACCTTGAGAGGTTGATGATGGAAAGTGACACAATTGTCATTGTCTGTTTCTGTCCACAAGGAAACATGAATAGCAAGAAACGTTGTTTCCATATTATGTTTGTCAAGGAGTACTATGGAACTGCACATTTCCCTGCAATGAATCAGAGTACGTTGGAGCTCCTGGACAGTCACTACGTGGTCTGATGATATATTCTTCCACCAGGTGGTCCAACTGAAGTGTATCAGGACTACCCTTGTTGTGACGACTTAGGGCCCCAACAGTCCAACTGAGAGTGAGGAGAGAAGAGTTAACAAGGGGGAAACCCAAGAGAACTTGAATGAGGACTCTGGGTGCTGGATTGCACATCTTATATACCTAAGTACATGGTCTGTGTGTAGCCCTAAAGGCTGTATAACCCTAGCTGCGCATTGCTGCACTTTTATGTAAAGAGAAACATGTCAGTGGGAAAAGAAGTCCGTATGCATAAGCGTAACTACATAAGCAAGGCCGAGCTCCGGTATCTAATCTAATCGTTATCTAATCTTAGTGCTGATTAGATAATCGTTATCTTATCTACAATGTTTGGCTGCAACCTTAGATCAAAACAAAGAAAAGGAATAAAAATGTCTTAGTGAAAAATCAAAAAGTTTCGAGTCATGACAAAGCTGTAGTCATGTTTTCACGAGACATATCAGTCAATCAGCCCAGTACACACCTTTTTTTGGTTTCCAGTCCCAGCCATCGCTCTATTAAATACAGATCAATTGTATATCATGTTGGATTGGACGATGGTTCAGGTTTATGGACCTGCAACAGAGATGGTAAAGGTCAATGTGGACATATTACCAGTGCAAGGCACCATTTGCAGAAGCTGGTGCATGAAGACCCTCACGCATGCGATCCCCTTTGCAAATTTAGCACCTGCACGTGGTATGTCAACGCGTCAGCAATGGCTGTGCTTATCATGATGCAGTGCACAGACACAAATGTCTGCACGATTAACACCAGTATGTCCACTGTCGCAATATCTCATTGTCCAATCATGCCTCCAATATAGGCAATGCTGCCTACTGATCCAATATTATATGAGTGCCCTGCAGCTACATTGTGTATACCTTCGCGGATATCTTGGGATGAGAATGGAAGATGTATTCGCGGCGCCACCTCAGCAGCAGGCGCTCAAGAGACTGTGTTCCATCCTGTGAAGTTGTACACCTTGACAGGGGTCCAGTTTTGCAAAATCAAGCTTCAAGCATGTAGCGCATGTCCAAGCACATACCAGCGTTATGCTGGGCCTGATGGGCGCGATGAAGGGATCTTCAATCTCAATAACTGACTATTGTTCACCCACGATCTATTGGATGATTATACAGCATCATTTACGTCCTCTGAAACCCCTTTCACTGCATGGGTGAATGTCATACAAAGACAATACATGAGATATTGCTCGCCCGAGCCCTTTGTTCAAGATCATGTCTTTGTGGCCACATGGTTTGCATACAGTAACTTGCTTGCTATGGAGAACGATATGATCTGTCTGGCATGTGGCACAGCTCCTGACAATGTCATCTGGGATGGTGTCAGCCTTTCTTTCCATCACAAACATCTCCTCCCCTCCTTACAGCCTCTGACAATGATACATGCAAATTCCATGGAGAAACAGAGTAGACATGTACCTCAAATGCTGATTGACTGATCCGACGTGCACTGCAATATCCAGAAAATAATTGAATCAGACTGAACCTCAGCCTCTAATGGGGATGCTTGTGGAATGGCTGGAACTACTAAAAACCACAGTCGGCACATTGAAGGAGATCAGGTTTGAACTTGGAGAGTATTTCAATCATTACTATGGCATCGAAGCAATGGCGAGCAGTAGAGAACAGAGCACAGAAATTGTTCAACTGTTTGAGCAGGTATGTGTTTATCTTTACATTTTGGTATCAATTCCTGAAAATCCCATGTAGTTTGCAGCAGATGATTCGATTTTTCAAATGGTGACACGCAATTCAAGAGGGTTATTGAAAGCATTTGTTGAATGCCCTAGTCCGAGGACAGTATCCCCTCTTGTGGTCATTCCTGCTATCTACTGAGCACTCAAGTATGAGGAGCATCAACATAAACATTATCCGCCGGTACTGATTGCTATTTGTGAGTGGGTATTGGATCGAGCAAGGAATGTACTCGAGTCGGCAATGTTCCATGCTTCTCCGACTGACCCAAATATTGTGGCAGCTACTCTTCCAAATGACTCAGATTGGTGAAAGGTAAGCAATGTAATGGTTTGGTTATGAATTATTTATCAACTGAGTCGGTTTTATTGAGACTGGTACTTGCTACAGTATGCTGCAAATCTGTTATAGGCCTAAATACCCAAGGCTGAAAGATGATTTGTCAGGCGAACCCAGTGATGGATGTGGTGGGCAATGCTCAAAGTATTACAGGCAGTATAGCCAGCGGAGATTGACTGGTGGTATTATGTGTGCCTGGTGTACTCACAGCATCTGCTATGGATTCCACTGCATTCCACGGGGTGAAGGGCGTAATGACGTCTTCTCTGCAATGATAACTCGATGGCCAAAAGCACCAAGGCATGTCATTTACAACTTTGTGTGTGCAGTAGGCCCCTACTGCATGACTCATGAACCAGATTTTTTTGCTGATACTCTGTTTGTTGTCGATGACTTCCATGCAAAGGGCCACACAAGATGCTCAGCGGCGTCTTTTCTCAAGACATATGCAGAGCTGGATCCTCACTTGATAAAGATTAACTCAAGTGCAGCAGAATGCGGAAATGGTGGGATCTCATGAATCCGTAAATCAGTCAGCTACATGACGCAGACCCAGGCCATTATATACATGAAAACTTTCATCTCTATTTGGAATCGTCAAATAATCCAGAAGCAAATGAAGGTTGAGTAATTGATGTTCTGTACAGTAGATGTACTAGATATTCAGCTTGCTTGATATCTACAACACTCTGGTGCAATAAAACCATGGACAATGGGTGATAAATGGTGCAGGAACACCACATGCCAGGTGAGCAGTGCGATAAAACCATGGATGTGCGAAGGAGCAATGGTGCAGGAGAACCATGAACAAGGCGGACAGTGGAATGAAACCATGAAAGTGTGAGGGAGCGATGGTGCAGGAACACCACATGCTAGGTGCATGGTGGGATAAAACCACGGAAGCTTGGGGGAGCAATGGTGCAGGAACACCACATGCCAGGTGCGTGGTGCGATAAGACCACGGAAGCTTGAGCAAGCAATGGTGCAGGAAAACCACAAACAAGGTGGACAGTGTGATAAAACCACGGAAGCATAAGGGAGTGATGGTGCAGGAAAACCAGGAACATGCCAGATGGTGTGATAAAACCATGGAAGTGTAAGGGAGTGATGGTGCAGGAAGACCACATGCCAGGTTCATGGTGCGATAAAACCATGATCGTGTGAGCGAGCAATGGTGCAGGAAAACCATGAACAAAGACAGTGGAATAAAACCATGCAAGTGTGAGGGAGCAATGGTGCAGGAAAACCACAAACAGGGTGGACAGTGTGATAAAACCACAGATGCATGAGCAAGCGATGGTGCAGGAACACCATGAGCAAGGTGGCTGGTGTGATAAAACCACAGACATGTGAGGGAGTGATGGTTCAGGAAAACCATGAATCAGGTGGACGGTGCAATAAAACCACAGAAGTGTAAGGGAGTGATGGTGCAGGAACACCACTGCCATGTTCGCGGTGCGATAAAACCACAATCGCGTGAGCAAGCTGTGGTGCAGGAAAACCATGAACAAAGACGGTGCAATAAAACCACAGATGCATAAGGGAGCGATGGTGCAGGAACACCACATGCTAGGTGTGCGGTGTGACAAAACCATGATTGCATGAGCGAATGATGGTGCTGGAAAACCACACACTAGGTGAACAGTGTGATAAAATCACAGATGCATGAGCAAACAATGGTACAGAAACACCACTGGCACATGCTAGGTGTGCGGTGTGATACCAACTCCTGCTGTCTTCATTGTCACCTACTTGACTCTTGGGCATGGGGGGAGAGGTTTCAATGGCCGCATGTGGGCTACAGTATGCAATAGCATTGACAGATTGGGTGTGGTGCACAAAAACCAGGTGAGCGAGTCACATGGTCAATGGAACAACCATTCGTTCCACTTTTTTGGTGGCAGTGTGTATCTGCTACAAACAACCTGTCACTCACTCCTTACCCCAGATGGCGAGTCTGAGCGGGTGAAAGTCGTGGCCTTCTGGATAGCCTGAGAAGACAACAGGCTGTTGGCACTGTTTGGGATGTGCAGCTAGAGACGAGCATGGGGCTGTGGGTCATGCATGGGGCCCATGACTGTATTCCATGCCCTGCGACTGGGATTGCAGCTGATGATGAGGTTGCGGGCAGCGAGTGTGTTGTTGAAAATATCCCAAAAGGTGGCATCCTCATAGTATTTCAAGTCAGTGGGTGTGTCAAGGGGTGCGCAGCTGTCTGAAAAGTTTCTGGCATGGTAGTAGGCATTTGGGAGGGGCGGCAGGGCGAACATGACGTTTTTGAGAGGGTTTGCATTGCAGTAGACAAGGATGCTCCGGAAAAAGTCAGGCTGGCCAGGAACAGACACAGAAGGGCAAGAAACTGATGATGGTAAGAAACTGATGATCATTGGGCATGGTACACTGGAATGGTCAAGCTACGCCAAGCCCATATGGCCGAGTTGGTATATGCACAAGCATTTATTCACCCGACTATCCATATAATATTCAAATGCAGTCCCTCAGCAGTAAATGCGGTGGTGGGAGATAACACTCACCATCACAAGTGGTGCATCCCTGAGCGAGAGCAGTGATGGCCAGAGCAAGAGTGGCCAGAGCATTGTTTGGCCGAGCATTAAGTGGTGTAACACCTAGGCCTCAATGCCTAATCCTCTTCCGCAACACCCACCTTTTCTTCATTTAACCATTAATGAATATGTTATTCTTCTGATACACAATACAACAGACTCGCTATTGTCCTCATCCTTCCCTATTGTCTTATTGTTAGGTAGCTGGTATATAACTACCTGCCCATGTAATGTTGTAGTTAGGATTCTCAACAACCCTTTGACTATGCAATTCATGACCAAATGCTAAGTCAATAACTGAGGATCTTCCATTGGTGACAATGAACCTTAGTATTCAAACAAACCAAGGCCATGTCATCACAAGTGGCCGGAGTGGAATGTGACATTTTGCTGATGCTTTCAGGCCTCGGAATTAGATATTATCTTAAGGGAACTCTACAACAAAATATAGGAGTGGTATATATATGATAGATTAGGTTCTTTAATACTAATCGACCTTCATATACTCCTCTTCATCGTTGACCTTCATCCTCACATCCTCTACTTCATTGTCATCTTCCATCTCAATATCTACTGCGTCATCTATTTCATTGTCCTCTATCTCCACATCAATGCCATCACCACGTTCATCTTCATTTCAATGTTGTTGAACAGAGAAAAAACAATCAAATATAAACACACTGAGAACACCACTAAAAACGTTGATTAAAAAACGAACAAAACATCAATATACTTACCGATTGACATCAATACCCATTACGTTATCTTCAAAACTGACGTCGAGGAACATTCCATTTTTGGTGGCAAGAACATTGACAACCGTTGGATTTGCATCTTGACCATTTCCTGCAGCATCAACTTCCATTGCAATTTTGCTAGATATTGTGAGTAAAAGCAGTGGTTAAAGCAGTTTGCTCACTGCTCATGATTATTCATTAGTGCCTGCTGTCATCAGAGTGCGTTCTATAGCTGTTTGCGGATATACACACCTTTTGAAACAGCTGCGTGGGAAGATGGCTTAGGTTTTGAGGGTGTGGTTGATGATTTGGGAAGATGGTCAAAGGCGTGTTAAGATGATTTGGGAAGATGAATGAGGATGGAGTTATAAGAACGTTATGAGAAACAAGAATAAAAACGTACCTGTGTATTGATCTTGGAAAACATGGTTATCTTGAGCGCGGGAATGGTTGAGTGCATGGTTGATGATTTTGAAAAAAGTTGAATTGGGACGAAATTGACAACTCGGCTGTGTGATGGTTTGGCCAAATGAGGGTGCGGGAAGATGGTAGAGGGCATGATTAACAAACTTGGAAGACGATTGAGGGCATGGTTATCGGAACGAAATTACCTATATAACAGTTTTCGAGCCAATGGGCAGGAAGATGGTTGAGGGTGCGTTTGAACTATAAGGGTGAGACCAAGCAAGTTTGTGCAGAGAACCATAGATGGGAGTCAACATTCCAACTCTCAGCCTTACTTGAACCACAACCACATTGTTAATTGCAAATCTGTAGGGTACAACATTCATTAAGTAGCAATATCACATGTAAAGGATGAGAAGTCATGGCAATGATTATTTGTAGCATCTAGCATGACCTGATCGCTCGCAACCATTATTGCGCAGGACAAATGCATGAAGACTTAGGTCTTGTTCCTTATATCTACCTTTGTATTCCTCGGCACAAAGTGCAATCCTTTTAAGAGTCTTGTTGCTATTCTTGTTAATGGAATACATCATATCACCAGTCTTTGGACCCCACAAGTTGTGGCTGAACCTAGACTGTGACTTCAGCAAAGGCTTGTATTCTCCTGTTTGCCATTGGTCATACGCACGCTCAACCTGTCAATAGGATAAGAAAAAGTGCATCAGAGGTTCTACAACTTACTGCTGCTGTGGCTAGGGCAAGAGCACCACATGGAAATCTTTCAAGGCTCGCCATACGATGCTCCTCAATGGGCAAGAGATCAATTGCTTCGAAAAATTGTGCAAAAGTGTTCAGAATACACTCGTGTTGGAATGGCCCATCGCACTGACGAAGCTCATTAACCGTCGAACAGTTATCATGATTGCTTACTTCGCCTTCATCGCACATTTCCCACATATATGGTATGTAGGCAGGCATGACTGCATTGCGATTTCCAGCCTTGTCCAGAACAGATGGCTCTTGAGGAACTGCCCAAGCAACGTAATTGCGTATTTGTCATTGAGAAAACTGGAAAGAATTGAAAAAATCCTCAACAGCCTGTTTGGCATGATTGGCAAGCTGGCTGCGGAATTCATAGATGCATTGTTTAAGCTGTTGAAGATGGCATAATTATTATGATCCATCATTAAAAATGCACATACCAAGGAAATAACTGAACCGCTGCTTTCAATATTGTGCAGCACATCAGGGAATGTCTCATCCCACATCTCTTGCATGTCCTCAATGATATTGCCAAACTTCCATGGATTCGCCAGTTCTGTGAAGACATATTCGATGAATCTTGGAACCATGAAGGACTGCCAACATCTCAACCTGACACCCAGCAGCAGATCTTGGAGTGTTAAGTGAGAGCTAGAAGAGCATGCCTGTTGCAACTTGAGGCTGCCTCCCTTGTCACAGAATTGATAAGTTGAGATTCAATGGACAAGTGCTCCATGTGTTTCTGAGGATCAGCACGAAACCTATAATAGTACAAATGACCTACCTGGTTCTGTAATATACCCTTCGCCGCCCAACTATTGGCTGGGAACTTGAACAAAGGAGGGTGCGACTCGGGCATTTGAGAACTTGAATTGCACGGGGTGGGCCTGATGAGACGGTTTGGTTTGAAATTGCGCTGCAGTGATGGTTCTCTAGTGCCAGCAGGACGGTAAGGAAGAGCTTGATCTAAATCTTCACCAGAAGAGCCCGACTCATTTGACTTTTCATCGTCTGCTTCCGATTGCTTGTCAAACTTTTCCTCGTCATTATGTTTGCCATTTCTTCGATTATCCTGCTGATGCTCCGAGTCTCCACTACTGTCGTCGTCCAAACTTTGGTCACCTGAGTCATCCCTTCCACCTTTTCCCCTATGACTTTCATATTCTTCATGATTGACTTGTTGCTGCTGTTGTGCTTTCTCTCCAGCGTGATGAAGCTGCTAGAGTTTTTTAAAATTATCATGACGCCTTTTATCACTTGAGTCATCTCTTACACTTTTCCCCATCTGACGTCTATACGATTCTTCACTGCATTCAGGCACTTTACTCTTCCCAACATGACGGTCCTGCTGGCATTCTTGCCTATTGTCTGACTTGTCATTCATGTCATCCCCTCCATTTTCTCCCACACGGCATTCATGATCGACCTGCTGCGGCTCCCGGTGTTCTTCATTGATTCCACCTTGATCACGTACACCTCTTGTAGGTAACATAGGCTTGCTGTTCACTCTGATTTGAAGTTTATGCCCCAGCACATCAGGCGCTGAAGGACCTGGAGCCTTCAGGTTGCTAGATTCGAATGCTGTTTGATCAAGGACGTCGTCTACATCCATGTTTATGATAATGTCGAATTTGAGGACTTGGGAGACATACCTTCCTCCTGAGAATCTTTAACTACTGATGACGAGTCAGAGTAGTCTTCATCTGTTCAATCATGTACCTTTATATCTGGGGTTGAGGTCATGAGTACAACTCTAGAGGGACTGGGAATACTCAACCATTGTTTACTGGATCTTGGCTATCATCAATGGCGGAATTCAATGCTTGTTTGGGTGTTTTTTGCTGTGAAGCTGGAGGTTTTCAAACATAGTTCTGCCAATTTGCTATGGTTCCGCCCAAGCTTGGCGAGATAGTACTTGAAGACTGAGCAGGTAAGGACCTTGGTTTCTTTGGCCCCCTAGATCGTGAACGTATAACCAGCGTTCGCACAAGGTCCATATGTGGGAGTCCATGATAGTTGCCAGAAGCGGATGCCACAAGGCAGTACAAATTTGGTAGTGTAGTTGTCAAGGGTTTGACTCAGACGCGTGACTAGAAAATACTCACCGCTCACTGTCATTGTTGTCAGAACCGTGACTTCTCTTCCTTGTTGGTTCTTCTGTTCCTGCTCAGCTGTTTGAAGTGGCACTCCACTTTGTGCTGGCATCCTCCATTTCGACATCGCCATTCAAGTTCCCGTGGTTGCTATTTCCGAGTTGAATCAGCTTATAGTGGTTCGTCCTAGTACTGGATTCCTGACTGTCACTGCCCAATTGTTTCTGAACTGCCCTTAGGAATTGCCCATGTCCAGAGCCTTTAAGGACCACATATCGGACTTCTTCGACTGTTGGCTCTGCCCGTGAACCCTCTGCGCCGACTTACACTTCCTCTGAAGTTGTGACTGCAGCTGGTGCACTGGTTAACTCTGACTCTATAATATTTCATCTAAGTAAGTTTGTAATTTAGCCTGTATGCAAGTTACTTACCTACAGCCTTTTCTATCTCAGTATTTGATTTTGATCTCGGATCACCTTGTGGCATTTGGAGTTTGGCATGTTCCTGTTCCTGCCTTTTGTGCAACTTTTCTTCCAGCTCAGAAAGAGTTGTCTGGGCCTTGGAGGCCTCCTCTATGTTAGTCGAGGGCTTCTTTGCTTGGGCCTTGAGTTGACTATGCTGTAGTTGTAGTGCTTGTCGTCTAGCTCTGTCTGACATATCAGGTAAGCCTGGCCTACAGGTCTTGTTCGATTTTCGAGTGTTATAGTGACCAGCTTCAGCATCAGGTCCAGCAGACATTGAACAATGACAAGAGTGTGTTCCGGTAAAACAAGGTGAATATATAGGATTTGTTTGGTCACTAATGTGCCAATTATTGTACGCTTTTTTTTCAAATGTGGTTCTATGATCCAGGGCCCTTATACATCATCAATCATTTTTGGGATACCTTTCTGTGACGGCTCTTGATGCTGTGACTGTCTGTTATGATTGTGTATGTCATGGCTATCTCTGTATTTTATCATTGCTACTAAAGGACTTCTTTTGGGTTTGACACCCTTTGTATGATGTATCTTGTGCACCAGCATGTACATGCATATGTCAAAGTATTTTTTTTGAAATGGCAACTGTTGAGTGGAATTACTTCCCAATTACCCAGATCTCATCTTCTGTTCTATTCCTTTCATTATTTTCTTGTTGCTGGCTGGACCTTTTCTTCACTCCTGCATCCTATCACATATCTAATATTTTTGCCCAATATATTGACCTACTATCTACAGGTGGTTCAAGTTTGCCTTCTATTTCTCCTTCAGAGGTGAACATTTTGAATGACACAAAATTTGGTACTCCACCTGAAGCATCATTCATAGATGTCACTGCACAATCATGAAAAAAATATTTTTGTGTTAAGCCTGTAAATGAGGCTTGTAGAAAGGGGTTTTCCAGCCTTTCTGGCTATAAGCACCACAGAGACACACAGCATAATCCAGCTGTGCATTTGCTTCGAGCATCACATTTTCCCTTCATCCCCAAAGTCCAATTCAAGCCTGGAAATGAGGATGATGCTTCTCAAGTCCCTGAAGGCTCTTATTTCATAAAACATCCAGTCCTGGATGGTGTGTACTATCTATATTTTCATTTGCAGTCATATTGATATTCTCTAATAAGGTACACCATGTGATGTTCATGGAAATGGCCTTCCAGAGGGCACTGCACCTCTGGCCCCTGATACTACTGATACCAATCCTTGGCATCCATTTGAAAATCATGCACAGTTTGAGCTTGCAGAGTTTTTGTACCAGGAGGATCAAATGCCTGCAGCAAAAATTGATAATTTGATGAAAATATGGGCAGCAATGCACCCACAGGAGGGGAGCCCATTTGCTTCTCATGAGGATCTATATGAAAAAATTGACTTGATTGAAAATGGTGATGTGCTTTGGCAATCCATCACTATCACATACAAGAATGATGGACAAGATAATTCTAATACTCCTGCATGGCAGTTGGAGGAATATGAAGTCTGGTTTTGTGATCCAAAGGCTATCATACATGCCTTGTTGTCCAACACAGATTTCAAGAATGATTTTGACTATGCTCCCTGTGCTATCTATGGTGAAAAACATGAGAGAATACTTGGTAATTTAATGTCTGCAAACTGGGCATGGAATCAGTGTGTAAGTAGAAGTTGGCTTACTCTGTTGGCAGCCAAGCCTCATTGTAATTTGCAGAATATTATTGCAAATGACCCAGATTGTGATGGAGCAATGTTTACTCCTGTGCTAGTTGGGTCTGACAAAACAACTGTCTCTATTGCAACTGGACAGAATGACTTCTATCCAGTCTACATTAGCATTGGCAATGTACACAATAACATAAGGCATACACATGGTGGTGCTGTCAAATTGCTGGGTTTTCTTCCTATTCCAAAAGGTGATAAGATGCACCCTTCTTTGAATGCAAATTGATTGGTTCATAGTTGAAAGACAATATGCATCTAGCAAGCAAGTTGCATTATTTCGGTGCCAACTTTACCATACTTCTATGGCAGCAATCTTTGACTCACTTGTACCTAACATGACAAAACCTGAGGTAGTTAAATGTCCTGATGGACACTATCACAGAGTAGTATATGGCCTTGGCCCTCATATTGCAGATTATCCAGAACAATGCCTGCTTGCATGTGTTGTCCAACAATGGTGCCCATGGTATGGTTTCAGCTTCTAGTCACTTTATAATGTGTTCATATCATTTCAGTTGCAGAGCCAATAGGGAGAATTTGGATGACCTTGATCAAATGAAAAATCTGCACTCACAAGAGATCACAAAAGAATTAATGAAACTGCACTCTCCCAGTGTGCTTTGGAAGAAACATGGAATTGTTTCTGATGTCAGAGTAAGACTGAAGGATCCTCATTGACATATCTATTTGACCATTTGAAGCCATATACAGTTGCATTTCCAAGGAGTGATATACATGAGCTTATTGCCCCTGATATTCTGCATCAGGTTATCAAAGGTGCATTCAAGGATCACCTGGTGACCTGGATTGAGGATTACTTCAAAATCACTTGGGGTGAGAAACGTGCAGGAGAACTAATGGATGAGGTAGATAGGAGGTATGAAATGGTGCTTTAAATTTCAAAGGCAGAGTCATTGACTTGTGGGCAGAATTTCCCTGACACCTCCATTTTCTGGGCTAAGACACTTTGCAATGCAAAGGGTAGAAATTTTAAGCAATGGACAGGAGATGACTCAAAGGCATTGATGAAGGTTGTAACAACTAGTACAACTGTTTTTGACAAAGCAACTCACCCATATTACATCAGGTTTTCCTGCCAGCAATCACAGGTTTGGTGCCAGATCAAATGGCTCATGCAATTGCAGCTTTATTGGACTTCTATTATCTCATTTGCCTCCCCACATTTACTGAGTCTGACCTCAATTCCTTGGAGGATGCATTAGCAAAGTTCAGGAGAGAACATGAAATCTTCAAAGATACTGGTGTACATAATGATTTGGGCATGTCTTTACCCAGGCAGCATGCTCTTCAACATTATCAGAGGCACATTCAACAATTTGGTGCTCCCAATGGTATAAGTACATCAATTACAGAGTCAAAGCATAGTGATGCTGTCAAAAAGACATGGAGAAGATCCAATAAACATAAAGCACTTGGTCAGATGCTTTTGATTAATCAAAGACTTGACAAACTTGCTGCACTTCGCTCACAATTGGTTGCACAAAAACTACTGGACCAACCTCTAGTGCCAGATGGTGTGTGACTCATAGCAATGAACCCTGAACTTGAAGAGGATGAGATAGCTCATGACAAAGTTGAAGCCATAGTGGAGCTTGCAAAAAGACCAGGTATGTATCACAGTATTACTCTTCACATATTCAATTTACAACATATATAAACAGTGCACAAGTTTCCAAAGTTCCCAAGGGAAATTGGATCACACATCAGTGTCCCAAACTTTCCTGAATTACTGGATAGATTTTTATATGACCAGGATAATCCTGATGCTGTTACTGGAAGAGTTGTTGATATCTCCATATATCCAAAGTTCAATAGCCCCATACATGTTTTCAAGTCTGCATCTGCATACTACTATGCACCAGGAGATCTGTGTAGTGCCAGGGGTGTCACACGTCAAATAATTCAAAGTACATCATCTTGGAGAAATGGTCCTGCAAGATATGACTGTGTTTTTGTGGAAAAGGATCACACATTACCAGGCTTGGAAGGGATGTATGTTGCTCAAGTGCTTCTTTTTTTCTCATTTGAGCATTATGGTGTTTCCAGTCCTTGTGCATTGGTTAGGTGGTTTGAAGTGGTTGGTGACCATCCTTGCCCTGTAACAGGAATGTGGATGGTTCAACATGAGCATGATGAATCAGGTCAAGATTATTTGTCAATCATCTCTGTTGACAGCATTCTGAGAGCAGCACACCTGATACCTCTCTATGGACACACATTTTTACCTGTTTCAGACTTGCATTATTCTCATTCTCTTGATATATTCAAGACCTATTATGTTAACAAATACTCTGATCATCATGCTTTTGAGCTATTTTGTAGATGATATGTATATTCTTGTCATGTTTTACCTGTGGACTCATGTATTAAATAAATCAATTAGTAATTGTGGGTGATTTCAAGGTGTCTGAAGACTGATGCTAGTATGGTGTAGTGCTAGTACTAGTAGTCTCCTATATTTCAACCATACTAGTACTTCATCATATATCAAGCTATTGTAGTTACAGTGAAATGATGATATATAAACAGGTGTGGTTACAGCATTGAACCATCATGTTTGATATATCATACTTTATATTTAGCAGTCACGCATATTGTCTGCTTCTTTCTGCCAGTGCTTCTTCCCACCTATGCTTCCTGCCCTGTGAACCTGCATATGTACCCCTTCGCCATTGCTTCCTGCTCAAATGCCACCAATGACTTGTATGCAGGTAAACTCTCCTGCTCCATGCTACTCATTGCCCAAGCCATTCTCAACAGGACCCTTATTAAGATGAAAAATCCCTTTTCCTGCACACTCTCTTGCCACTTGCCCACTCACTTGCCCACTCACTTGCCTTCCTGCCCCACCTGCTGCTCTCTCACCCTTTGCCTGCCCATGGCCTCTCACCTGCCTGCTCTCTTGCCACTTGGCTACTCACTCACCCCTTGCTTGCCTTCCTGCCTGCTCTCTCACTCTTCACCTGCCTGTTCACTTGCCTGCTATCTCATCATTCAGCTGCCTCCAATGAGGTGGTTTCTCACACCACTGCTCTGTCCTTGCTCAGTCAGCCTCCAATGAGGCTATGTCTTGTACTGTTGCTCTGTACTCAATCAGCCAGCCTCCAACAAGGTGGTTTCTCACACTGCCACTCTGTTCTCACTCAGTTGGCCTCCAATGAGGCTGTGTCTCGCACTGCTGCTCTGTTATCCTCTCAAAATTGATGGCCCCCATGTGCTTGTGTAGGCCAAGGTATCCTCTCAAGATTGATGGCCCCTCATCCTCACATGGCTGTGTAGTGCAGGATAGGAGATAATGCCATGTAATGACTGGTACATGTGTACATGTATTGCTGTTAGGGCTATTGATGTTTTCATTGGTTGTCTTGGTACATTTGTTGGCATATGCTTGATGAGTTCAGCAGCAAGTATCTGACTGTCTTTGGCTTGTTCAAGGCAAGACCAGCTACTCACTTTCATGAATTCCGGGAAGGCAACGACAATACCCCCAACTCATGAGGTTGTGTCTTAGGAACATTTTAGCAAAGCTAAGCTGCAGGCATATGTGCTCCTCTCCTTGTTGTGACCTACAGCTAATGCATTTTTCATTGATTTGACAGTTATATGCCCTGTGACCTGATATTTCCACTTTAGGAACAACTTAGCAAGCTGATCCACATGTGTACATGATATGTTCTTCATAGTAAGCCATAGCTAACTTGGCATTCCTCATTGTAACCTATGGCTGGTTTGGCATATGCAGGCTCTTGTTTGTGCTCTCCACTGGAGATTTAACAAGACATTTGAAGAGCAAGTACCATCAACAGGAGAGATATCCACCTTGAAATAATGTTGTTTTGATAAGTTAGCATCTTCCCATCCATGCACTCCATCAAAGATTGATGAGAGATTTGAAGAGCAAGCACTGACATTTAGAAAAATATGACATGAATTTGTCTAACAACTTGGGATGAAACAATAACATTGCCTATTTAGGAACAAATTAGCACAGGCATAGTGGTTTATTCTCCAATACCAACCGATTCAGCTCCTGGAGGTAACAGATCTGTGCAGCAAGCATGGATTTGACTGATCAGCCAAACCATATCACGGCTTTACCCTTGATTGTACAAAATGTGTTAATACCATTCTTTGTGGTGGAGAAAACAGTCATAAATGTGTGTTCAAGAAAAGTAGGCCCTTTCCTTGTTGTGATTAAGACTAAATTTCTTTTTTTGACATATAGCCCTTTCCTTGTAATCTGCAGCTGATTTGTTGTGCGCAAGCTCCTCTCCTTGTCTATGTGCTCCATTGGCAGTAGGAGAAATGTTCAAAGGGTGAGTATTGGCAACATTGACTTCGATGAATAGTTATTCAT
>MIPV01004303.1:0-15953 GCA_001983365.1 Amanita bisporigera | reverse complement strand
CACAGCCTTCTTCCTTTTTCATCGTTTCTATTGTTCTCTAAACGTATATAAAGACCTCTCCTGTACAGTAGTACCTTAGTTCCAACTTAGACAAATCTTACCTTCTTCTCAGTCTCTGAACCATCGCCTCTCTTCCTCATCGCTGAACACATCGACCTAAGGGCCTTCGTCGTCATCAGACTTAGTGTCCTCATCGTTCTATCAGTAGTCGTCACGACTGGGAGCAGACCGAGACTCTGTTCGTTGTTTCTAAGTACGACAAAGAAGGCATCGTCCATAACACAAACTGGCATGACAAAACGGACAAAGATGGGTGGGGGAGTGACAACGGTAACAACGGTTGGGGACAGAACTGATAGAGAAGTCGGTGACTTCTCCCATACAAAGGGGGTAATGTTACAGTTTCTTTTCCTTTTCCCTTGTCATCGTAATTACTCAGCGGACGGACATATCCTAATTATATCATCACCATTACCATACGCACAGCCTTGGATGTTATTTCCATTTAGTAGCCTTCTTCACTTTTCCTTTCTAAGATAGCTACAGCCTCTTTTCCCTTTCAGACGTTCTTATTGTTTCTAAAACATATATAAAGGCTCATCATGTACAGTAGAACTCCAGTTCCAACTTAGACGAGTTTTACCTTCTTCTCAACCTCTGAATCATCGCCTCTCTTCCTCATCGCTGAACACATCGACCTAAGGGCCTTCGTCATCATTAGACTTAGCGTCCTCATCACGACTGGGAGCAGACTGAGACTCAGTTCATCGTTTCTAAGTACGACGAAGAAGGCATCGTCCATAACAGCATTGGCCGAGTGGCCGGAACCGACTTGCAAATGGGAACTCCAACAATTCCTGGGTTTTATCAATTTTTATCGATGTTTTGTGGAAGGATTCACCAGGGTTGCAAAGCCATTGACCAAGTTGACAGGCAAGGTGGACTGGTTGTGGACGGAACTGCAATCTCAGGCTTTTCAGGGACTGAAAGAGCTTGTGGCGAGGGAGGTGGTCCTTAAAATTCCTGATGATGAAGGACAATTTTGAATAGAAGTTGATGCGTCGGACTTTGCAATAGGTGGAATATTGTCACAGATCGGAAAGGATGGGCTATGGCAGCCAGTCGCATTTATTTCCAAGGCTCTTAATGATGCAGAGCGGAACTATGAGATTTATGACAAGGAAATGCTGGCGGTTATGCATGCATTTTACGAATGGTCTCATTATCTCAAAGGGGCTAAGGAAACAGTCGAGGTCTTAACAGATCATCAAAACCTAACATACTTCCGAAAACCACAGAACCTTAACCGTTGGCAGGCAAGATGGGTAACTGATTTGCAAGATTACAACTTTGTTATCAAGCACAGGTCGGGAAAGTCGAATTCAAAAGCCGATCTACTATCCAGGAGAGCTGGTCATGAAAAGGGACAGAACGATAATGAGGGTGTTATACTCCTAAAAGGACACCTGTTCATTCGACTATATGATGACAATCGAGCCGTAGAAGATATTATCGAGGATATCCAAAAAATCCCTAAACGACAGTGGGAGACACAGGTACAGCAGGGAATTGCATGACAGGATGAAAACCTCAAGGTTTCCAATGGACTTGTGGAATGGAATGGAAGGGTGTATGTACCAGTACACATCCGGCTCAGGGAAAACCTTATCCAAATCCATCATTCATGGGGACACTTGGGCATATCCAAGACACTGGAGAACCTGACAAGAAACTTCTGGTGGCCTAATATGCGTAAGGACATCAAACGGTATATTCCAGGGTGTGAAACATGCCAACGAGCAAAACTGGACAGACAGCCACGAGTGGCACCATTAGTACTGAACAAAGTACCCACAGAACCATGGGAGGCTGTGTCCGTCGATCTAATGGGACCACTACCAGAATCGAAGGGCAACGATATGATCATGGTTGTGGTGGATCGCTTCACAAAGAAGTTGTATTTTCTTCTGACAATGTCATCAGTGACATCACAAGGAGTGGCAATCTTATTCAGGGAACACGGTCTGCTGCATAAGGTCATCAGTGATCGAGGACTGCAGTTCGCATCAAAGTTCATGGATGATCTATACAGCATGATGGGAATCAAAGCCAATCAATCCACAGCATATCACCCACAGACTGATGGCCAAACAGAGCGCGTTAATCAGGAGGTCAAAGAATTTCTAACCATGTTCGTGAACCATCACCAGGATAATTGGAGCAATTGATTGGCCATGGCACAATTCTGTCATAATGATTGAGTGCATTCGGCGACAGGTTATTCACCTTTCTTCATGAACTATGGACAACATCCGAACAAAGGACTGAACCCACTTTATCACCTGAAAGTAGTGGCAGTGGAAGATCTCACCAGGGAAGTCAAAGATGTGCATACCAAGGCTAAGCAGGCCCTGGAGAAAGCCGCAGATGTGATGAAAAAGCGGTACGATCAAAATCGACAGACAGCACGGCAGTACAAACCAGGGGACAAGGTCTACCTCAGTATGGAGAATTTACCGGTCATACAAGCTACCAAGAAGTTCAATGGCAAATTCGTAGGACCACTGGAGATCATTAAGAAAGTGGGCGAGTCAGCATATCAACTGAAGATTCCGGCATCATGGAAAATCTACAACGTATTTAATGAGGTTCTACTCAAACCTTACCACAAACCCACCTTTCCTGGTCAAAAGGAGAAGGTGGCGCAGTGAAAAGAACTGCAGATGGTGAAGAATCTCAGGATGATGAGTATGAAGTAGAGGAAGTTGTTGATAGCCGAGTCAGCGGACGCCTTGAATACTTGGTCAAGTGGAAAAATTACCCAGTTGAGGAGTCCACATGGGAACTGGCGGAGAACTTGACCAACGCCAAGGAGGAGGTGCAAAAATTCCACAAGGCGAACCCAGGGGCTCCCCAACAAGTAGTCAACGCCTGTGAAATTCACTATCGGAAATGGCAGAATCACAGACAGGTACCGGTGCCCAAACGCTTGTTTGGATGGGAAGACAGAAAATTTGAATGCAATTACCTTGAACGGCTAGAAAGGAACTGGCGCTGGTGGAAAGGTGATCAGAAGGATATTTATGCCGAGGAAGATACAGCTGGCACATTTCAGAGGCTACTGAATGACTCGACTTCTCAGGACGCAAAGTCTTAAGGGGAAGGTCATGTTACAACCTAACGATTTTTCTATATTTTTCTCTATTTTATCTGAAGGCCTACGGACGAGATATCACTAATGGGAGGAGGCTCGCACCCCTATGGTAGGACAGTCTAGGGTTATGTCAGCAAGGTGGCTGTACGGGAATACTGATTAGATCAAGAGATATGGATGATGGTCAAGTCACATCTTCTCATGGGGGCCGGGTGAGTCTGGGTTGAGGGTCTGGGTTCGTCGCTGCACGTACACAGTCATGGGGCTGTGTAGTCTGTGTGCATGGACCGACACTCATATGTATTAAAGGTGGTGTGTCTGTAGGTAGGAGTCCTTAAGACTCTAGATAGTTTGCTCTTACCCAGCTTACTGGTCTATTGTGTCAATAAACTCTCTTCTCTATCTCTCCTCATGTGAGGGTTTTGGGTTGTGTAAGGCTTGTCCTAACAAAGAGACTGTAACAATATCCGTATACCAGGGATCTTATCTCTTGAGAGATCTGCTTGAAACCAATCACACAGTACTACTGAATACCTCCATCTGGCATTCAATGCTTGCTCTTCACTGTGGAGAGTGATGTTCTAGGCAGTTGCTTCAGGGCCCATAACCTGTTGAAAGAGGGAACAGCAGCACAGCACAGGCTAAGTAAGGCTTTCAACTACTTACATTTCTTTATACTGTGATCTGCTTATCACTCTGTTGTTAGTCAAAAACTGAAGAATCATGGCTCAGAATGACCTTCTTGTATAGACTCTTGGAACCCTAACCTAAGTACAATATACACTACTTGTTATGGTTATCGGTACCTTTATTGGTGCTGTTATGAGTCATTCTGAGTCATATCTATCAATATTCCTTCCATAATGTTCTATATGGCATCATCCACAGTCATTATGACTCATTGTGCAGCTGTATGACTCATGTGCAGTCATAATCTATTTATAGATGTTCTAGATTGTTCCATATGACTCATTATCATTAGTTAAATATGAAACACATAAATAATAGTTATTAATTCTAATCTAATAAGATATGATATGATGTAGATAAGATAATATATAGATATATAGATATAGATATATAGATTAGATTATAGATTAGATAAGATAACAAATGAAGTTCATTAGATTTACTAAGGAAACCTATTAGAGTTTTGACAGTTGAATGTTGCGAGTCATTTTTTTTTTGGTGAACAATTTCATGAATGTTCAGACTTATCTCATGTTCAATCAGTAAACATGAAGTTTTCAGTAATCTATCTCAATTGTATATAATCTCGAATGTCTAAACATCATTTTAGTTAACTTCGCAATCCTTTGTTTGATCTACATCAGCAAATTATCAATATCAGGTTTGGGTGCTTTGACTTTGGTACCCATACCTTTGGCTACTTTAACTTTGGGTAGACATTAGTTTGGTAGCTTTCAGTTTGGCACATGCTACTTTACATTTGGGACATATACTTTGTTATGTTTGAGTTTGACATATGGATATACTCCAGGATTTAGCAACATGACAGCATCTACACACTACACCTCTAACCATGACTAGTCGCACTCCATCAATCCAACATACAACTCAAATTGAAGGAATATGGTATGATGGGTTGAACGTTGAACTGTTGGTCAGAGCAAGAAAAATTGCGTGTGGCTGGGCCAGACTGGCAATTGCAATGAGCAGCATTTTTTTCAGAACTTTGTATGGATGCAGAAGGCAGGTATAGGACACACCTCAGGATATTATTTCATGAGCATGATAATCAATAAACCTGTTAACATAAAATGCTTGAAAAGAAGTCAGGCTATCGGTGTGCTTGAGTTGATGAGGGAGAAACTTGTCATTTGCAACTCCTAGTGTTTCAAAGTCAGGTTCAAAAGTCAATGGTTGAACTGAAACCTGACTGAAAAAAGTCGATCAGAACTGGACTTTTTATCGGTTCAGTTCGGTTTTTTTGCAGTCACCAGTTCAGTCATCTGAAATTCAAGAAATAAAAAAGTCGAAAAAAACCGGTCATAACCGGTCATAGTCAGAGTCGATTCTGAGCTGGAAATGACTGGAAATAACTGAAATTGACTGACCTGAGCTGGCTATGGCAGGAGGTAAAGAGATAACCCTCAATGTAGAGATCAACGTATAGCATGTTCCTCATCCTTGCCACTTGCTGGCTATGTACCCTCCTTCAATAGTGCCTCTTGGCACTACCTGTATGCTCATTAGCACCTTGTTTCCCCTATGCTTTAAGTCCTATTGCATACAAATCATGCTGATCACCTGTCACATTAACATATCGCCTTCAGCTAACCATTTAGCTGCTCATCAATGCCTTATTAACTTTAAACATGAAGTCAAGACACTACAAATAAGTGCTGCGGGTCAGTCATAGTCGGTCATGAGTCAAACTGAAGTCGAAAAAAGTCGATTTTTCGACTTTTTTCGACTTCAGTTCGGTTTTGCCTTTTTTGGGAATATCTGTGACCGACTCAGGTTCGACTTTTCTCACATGGGGTAAGAAAACCGGACTGAGTCGGACTATTAAACACTAGCAACTCCAGTGAGATGCGCTCCACACAAAACTGAATGACAGACATCAACCAATCCCCATCTTGGTTAAAATCCGGCTCCACACACCACATGCCAGTGTCAGGACATGGCTCATCACCAACAACGCTGAACCACAAGACTAGAGCACATGGATAGTAGACTATGTGCCTTCTGCACCTCAGAATCTGGATTTTGAAGAAAAGTTTCACCTGAGCTACATCCATTCCATGCAACCCTGGCAAGTCATCACTGTGGACAACAAAGATACAATCACGGCACTCTGGCCCCTTTGACCATGATGTGGTCGACCGTATCCTCTCACAATGCATACCGTGAACACCTGACAAATCACTGGGGGCGTAATATTGTGCAACAGCAGATGAAAAAACAAATATTTTCCCTGTATATTCTGGGCAGTCGGCAATTGGGACATCGGCGAGGGGGATCTCAAGGTTTGGGTGATCATGTTCATACAGAAACTGTGAAATATGCTCCCTTAGAGACAGAATCCCTAGTTTAGTAGCTAGGCTATCGACATCTCTTGGATAAGAACGAACTAAAGTATAGTATATTAATCATTTAGTGGCCCAGCCCAGTCGAACAAATTATGTACTATACCTGCAGTACATGCCATGGTCGTTTCACCAAGAGGATCATCTGTAGCAGCTTCATCATTGTCTTTGTTGTCTTCATTGTCTGGGACTAACTTCTGGAGTCTTTTTACCACTTGTGGTGATGGCCATTCATGCTCCAAGTTGTCAAATAAAGAAGCATCAAGCATACGCCGGGCTGTAAAGTTGACATGGGCAGCATTCAGCTTTTCATCCGTTGATTAGTCCAGAGGATTTGCACTAATGGATGGTTTCTGTTACTCTGCCGATATGGTTCCTTGATTGCTTCGATGTGTTTTGATTCTGTTATCGAGGAACAAAGACCATTTGGAGCACCAAAGTCAATGATGAGTTGTCAATAGTGTGTAAGTGCATGTTGACATGGCAAGTTGAAACCTTTTTCATGTACACCAACCTCCCAAAAGATCTCCCTTTCTTCATGAAATTTTGCAAGCAACTCATCAAGTTTGTCCAAGTCACTGTCGTCGAGTACAGACCGGCAGGTGTAATAACAGAAATCTAGAAAATACAGTACTGCCCGCACCATGCGAGCAGGTACGAGGCCTGTTATTGCTGGGAGATACACCTAATAAATGTAATAATTCAGTTAAACATATGATAACTATTATAATGAGAATTGTACCTTCATAAGTGCCTTTGAATCCTTTCCCATCCACTGTTTAAATCCATGTCCTTCCTTAAACCTCCATAGGCCAGGAAAATGGGGTGCTGCAGCAATACTTGAGACTTGTTTTTAAGTGAGGATAACCGATGTTATGAAGTAATGACATACCAATGATCAATTTCAGCTAGAATTTTGGCTGCTTCTGATGGTTCATGTTCGCTTTTGATGTAGCTTTCCACCCTGATCCTTGAAGACACCCTGGATAAGTTGATGGAGAATGTTGGGTGACAACAGTTCATGAATGTCAGCCCACTGAAACAACTACTCAGAGGCTACATTGGGGTGCAGCCTCCATCAGCAGTTGCTGCCGAGTGGGTTCAGCGGCACCAAGGGTGCTGCCCTGCTTTGGTCACACTTGTTTGGGCTCTGGAAAGTAGTTGGGAAGTGATGGGAAGGAAAACTGTATTTTTCGAACAGCTACATGGCTATATACATGCCACCTCGTGTACTACATGTGTACTTGGTCCATTATCCTGTTCTGGGCTTCGGCAGCGCCAAAAGGGTGCCTAGGGGGTGCAGAAGGGGTGCAGAAGGTCTCGGCTTGGCTCATCGGTGCTAGTTGGTGCCTCCAATAGGTGTTGCAAGGTCCGATGTCCAACAGCACATGGATGTGAGCTTCCAGCATTGGTTCCAGCATAGCTGGAATCAATCCGTTACACCACAGAAAACTATGTGTGAATGGCTGCCATTCAGGCAATGAGCTAACAAAGACTGGGACAATAACACTAAAAGTACCATAATCCCATCAACAATACCATAATCCTTCCAAAGTTCGCTAGTAGTAAGGCCACCTTGCAGAATAGCCATCAGCTCATGTGTTCGCCGACCTCATGGTCCATCAAGATCAGTTCCCTTTGCCATGCACCTGCATTGAAATTTAATTATTGAGTAAAGATAACATTAAGGTACTTCTCATTGTACTTTGGGCACCACCCTTGGACGATGCAATTCAACTGGACTTGCTCTGGATAATCGCCAATATACGGCCCAAGACCAAATACAACCTTTCAATAGTGACCATCTGTAAATCGTAATACAATCGCATCCATTGTCCTTGGCTTCACCAAATGCAGGATGCGAGTGAGGGAGCCTTGAAATAAATGTTGTTGAAACCTACAGAATTCATTGCTATCCTCGTTTTCCCTGTCCGCTAGTATATTCAATGAACCGATGAATATTAACTCTTGGTACAGTATTTGACACCACTTACTTTTTGGGATTGCTAAGAAACCAATAAGGGAAACGCCATTGCGATGTGCCCGGTGTACATTGTTGTGAATGAGACCATTGGACAGATAGAGTGGGTAATACTCATTCTGACCCATTGCAACAGATACCATTGATAAACCTAAACTCGAACTGGCAGGAGAAGCCAGTCCCAATGAGATTAGATTGAGGCAGGCATTTGAAAGGAAGACGGCAATCAACAGAACCGACTGGCTAGGCTCAGCTCCGAAGGTTCCGACGTCGTGTGGTGCGAAGCGAAGGTTTCAGGGCTCAATTGGGGCTTCAGTAGATGACAGTCGGTGGGTGGCGAGATGCGTAGTGAGGTGGCTGAAGGTGCCGAGGCCGAGAGTCAAGATAACGTTTTAGTTGAAAGAAAGCGATGCAAGTGACGAATGGTTCCAGACGTCGATGTGAAAAAAAATGACTAAGACTATCACACGGCCAAAGGTGATAGAAACGAAAATGGAATTGAGACACGAACACGATATACGAAGGCGGAGACCAACTGGTGTTTTTACAATCTACATTTCTACGCATTTATACTTTTTCCTCTTTTTCCGATGTCGTTCGATATGATTATGCTCTGGCATCGGCGAATACTTGGTGCGCCGAATGCGCGCGTTTACAGTAGTTCCACCTTTGAGGTTTCTTCAACGGGGATGGTACAACGATCGAGACTACGCATTGGCTGTGATGATGATAGGCTAGGGCTGATGGTGCTATGGAGGTTCATTTTAGTTGATCCGTTGCGTGACGTGGCTTTGATTGTTGGTGGTTCATATTGCCTTTCCTTAGCTGGCTAGCACGTTCAAGGGTCCTTGTTGTAAGGTCTCACTTTGGCGTAACGGCGCCTCTCAGCTTGTGTCTTTGCCATTTCGCTTTGCTCGTGCACTGTGGTTTGGTCATTGTGGAGTTCTTTATGTCGGAGGTGGCATATATCTTCCTTGAAAACTCTGTCCGATGTTTGGTAGTCTCGGTTCTTGGGTGACTTGGGGTCGGCTTAGTATTGTATGTTTCGGAAGGTTCGGCTTCGGGTTTTGTGCATATGTCCCGATTGTTCGGCTGGTCTGACTGTTCGGGATATGTTCGGTTCCTCAGGACTCTTTCGTGCAGCCAAGATTAGTAAGTGTTGGGTCTCAGGCAACTGCCGCTACTGTCGTAGACCTTGTACATGGCATGATGACCAGTACATGTGATCTCCGCATAAGTCACGGACTGTGCTCATCATCTCCCCCCCACTTAAAAATCTGACTGTCCTCAGTCAGCTACTCTGGGCGTTTTTCCATACCTCTGCTGAATGCAGATCTTCCTTTTGGCAGCTTGATATGACGGTTGGCCAGGACAAGTAAACAAAGGGTGACACGATGCCATTTTTCCGGTTCTTGATTTCGGCTGCCACATGTGGTCATCCGAAACACTGTTTCCAAATTATGCTGATCATCTGTATTTTGCCAAAACGTTGCTTTTATCCGTGCTACTGCTGTTTTCGTACCATGGCTTTTTGAACCATGGGAACGTCCTCGTTTGGTCTTTTTAAATTCGCACGCCCTGCTTTTTGCTTCTTTCTTAGTTTCCACCATGTCGCAGTCAACTGGCGTCGCCGCTGATAAGTTACTCCGGCGCTGCAGGAGAAACAGGCCGTGTATGTGTGAGTAGAGAGAGAGTGCGGGGCAGGTCTAAGAAGATTCCTGTCGCTTGTCGATAAGACGCAATATAAGTCGCAGAGCGCAATAGAAACCTCGAATCGTCCAACGCGGTACGGGACTCTTTTGCAACGCAAGAAGGGCCAGTGGGTGAAGAACAGGGCTGATTAAGAATGCACGACTTTTGCCCAGGCATGGCGCAAAGGAGAAAGTTGTTGAGCTGTCCGGAAGAGTCATACAAGCAAGTGCGCCGTGTGGCCACACCTCTGATACAGAAAAAGGGGGGGATTATTTGCGCTTGCTACTCTACAACTCTGTCTCTATATACCTATTTGCATTTGTTGCTACACTATACACCAACCAATGAGAATGGCACTCTTATGACACTCGCTGCGAGGAAAGTTGACCCAGGGTGACGGACAGGCGAATGCGATCGAATCGTTACGCAAGTCTTTTGCAGGTAACCATGCGACCTTTAACGATTGAATGCTACCCTTTGGTTTGCCGTTCACTGCAACCCTTGAAACGCGTGAGCACAGGCCATAATGTGCTAGGTGGTACTTCCGCGATCACTTGCCAACTCCGCTGATATGTGCGAACCCTGTACGTGTATTCCGTTTGGCTGCGGGTGGTTAGGTCCGGTGACCTGTGAACGAAGTGGTGCAAAAGCCGAATAGACCATGCACTGTAGTATCGCGCTAGGCATGTAGGGTACACGAATGAGGTCTGCCGTGGTATCGAACTCGTACAGTGCCTCGTCCGGGTATTGTATGGCTAGTCTCGGTCGAAGGCCACCTAAGATGGCCACATTGTCGGCAAACGGCAGTGTGTGCAAGGTCAAATATACAGGTACGAGGCGATCGTCTGGGACAGGTGCGAGAAATACTGTGCCATCCCCTGCTAGCAAGGGCCTTCCTCGGGCCGTATTTGATAATGTGATGTAAGGACCACTGTATTGCATACCATCCATAGATCTGAGCCATACGAACTGCATGGCTTGGAAGTCTGTGTGAGGAGTGTCCCCTGGCGCGCGAATGGATTCTATGACTTCGACGACCAGGTGATTTTCGTCATGCGCGAAGTCTGTTTCGTGGTCATTGTACACCTGGAACACCGGGCACGCCAGTAGTTCATGTTCTTCTGCATACCAACTTTCCTCTGCCGCTCAATTGAGCGCAGTTAGTAGCGAGGTCTCGAGTCATCGGTTCGTGTCATCTAGACCTATTACTTCGCTCAACTCTGTGGGGCGAAATCCTGGGAGTCCGATGTTGTGTACATTTTTGGTCGCCCGGGCTACGTCGTGTGTTGTGGACGGCGCATTAGCTATCCGCTCCTCGAGTGATAAGATCCTGGCAGGCATGTCCCGTTAATATATCTCTCCGAAGCCTAGACACAGGCAGGGAGTAGTTTGGTGAGGTCGCTCAAAGTAGTCCTGTGAACTCCTGCTAGATTGCGTGGTGCGCAACTCGCGGAATAGCGCGGATGGTTAATTACGGAGAACTGCAGCAAACTGCGGAACACGGCGCAGGTAACCATGGACGTACGGGTATTTGAACTTCGTGTGACGAAGCTGACAGCGGGGGCGGGTGTCTTTGCAGAACTATGCATGGAGTACTGAAAAGACGAAGGTCGAAGTCCATGCCCTGTGCGAGGTGGCTTCAAGCATATGGATGCAGCAAAGAGCGGAAACTCGAGAAGTAGCAGTCTTAGACTTTGAAGAGGGAGAAACTCAGTGGATTGATTGCTTTTACTACTGTTATACTATGGTTTTTATATGTTTTCGAGCTCTACTAGCATCGTTGGACTCTGTCAAATTTCTCTTATGGACACGTGTCCTGCTACTATTTTCCGGGGCATTCTGCTCGCTGCGCTGTCATTGTGGTAACCGGAACAGATGGTCGCTGTAGCTACTGGTGTTTTACTCACGTTTTGACGCTATGTTTAATCGATGAGCGCTGGTGACTTCCCGATTTAGCACTATGTTCTTCGTCGATCACTGCGACCCGATGGTCTGGACTCGTTCCCTTTGTACTGGATATAGCTCTTTGCTAACGCGGTGGTCTGCGGTGATCAACATCTGTTGCGCTGGGTTGGTATAAGCTTTCGCCCACCAATCGGTTCTGTGGAGCGATGGCGTTTCCTATCGTGGGCAATGCTGGGCGTTTCTTTATCGGATGACCGGTGTGATCCTTCGTGCTTGTGACAGACACTTCATGCATGATTGGTAGTGCGGAGTAGTGGGATTACTGAAGGTTTTGTATCTGACGCTGTTGCGCGTAACGTGCGTGGCACCGGATAATCGTGACACATTGACGGCTTTGGTCGCGAGCTAGCGTGAAAGGTGGAGGTGTCCAACGCTGCTTGTTTTCTCGTAGCGGGATCAGTGCGCGTGTTTTATTCCGTTGTGACGGTAAGACGCCTTGCGCGCTAATGCGTTCCGATGTCTATACGCGACCGCAGCCGGTGTAACGGATCGATTCCGGCTATGCTGGAACTGATGCTGGAAGCTCCCATCCATGCGCCGTTGGACACTGCACCTTGCAACACCCATTGGAGGCACCAACAAGTGCCGACAAGCCGAGCCGAGACCTTCGGCACCCCTTCGGCACCCCCTAGGCACCCTTTCGGTGCCGCTGAAGCCCAGAATGGGATAGTTAATGGACCAAGTATGCACGTAGTACACGAGGCGGCATGTATATAGCCATGTAGCAGTTCGAAAAATATAGTTTCCCTTCCCACCACTTTCCAACCACTTTCCGGAGCCCAAACGAGTGCGACCGAAGCAGGGCGAGCACCCTCGGTGCTGCCGAACTCGCTCGGCAGCTACCACCAACGGAGGCTGCACCCCAACGCAGCTTCTGAGTAGTTGTTTCAACTGGAGCCCACCGCTTGGTCCAGTTTCAGTTGCACTCAGACACACTCATTTTCACTTGTGCAAGGCCCCAGAGGCCTCATTCTATCTGGACAGCTCCGCCGGCTCATCCTCATTCGCATACATCTACTGGTCACTGCCAAATGTGCCGCTTCCGCACCCACCACTTCTGGCTGCCCTCCACACACATATCGGCCTTGACCCACTGGCCCACATACCATTCCATGTGCTTGCACCTCGCCGGTTCATGTCTACAGCCTGCCGCAGCCATCGCAGCCCATCCACAGGCACCGCCATGCAGCACACACCACCACATGCACCTGCCTCATGTATCGGACACTTCCGGAGCACGTTTCAGCCACCGCCCATCATTTATTCCAGGCCAACTTGACCATTCATTAATCGGACCGCATTCCGCCACGTGTTGACCATGCCCCTACCCTCATTTCTGTTGAGAAATCTGCCCCTAAGCCCGAACTCCCCTTTCAGCCATTTCCTTTTGTAGATAGATCTCCGTGTAGAGTAGATCTAATTTCTCCTTCCATATATAGAAAAAGGACGCAAGCATGTACAAATACTTAGAATGTATATAAGGACAGTAGTTTGCGACCAATATACTCAGTTGCTCTTTCTTGCCCACCAGCATGTAAGTGATGCACTCCTACCTTTGGTAGTATGGTCAATGGTTGCTGCTATGAGCGCACCTTGGCACTTCCACTAGCGCAACCATGCTGCTCACAGCACATGGTGTGCAGCTCAACAGGTTATGGGCCCCGGTTAGCAGCCTTTGGCGCTACTATGGTCATCGTAGCTCTGATTGACCAAGAGTAATGGGTATGTTGCCTTTGTGCACAATGCTAGACCCTATCTCTACAATCAACAGTCCTATGGCAACACCATACTAGTACAACCAGACCATAAGACCTAGTTATCACGTCGAAATCTAAAGGATAAAATGATGATGAGTGGAATCCTTTAATATTTTCTTCAAACATTATGAAGAACAAAGCGCTAATTAAAATCTAGTTTTTCTAGCGCTACTATAAATCATGTCTTCCAAACCCACTGGCATTGACTCTGTACCTGTTTTTTCTGGCATTGATTATCGCACATGGGCCGAAAAGATGAAATCATTCCTTCTCCACATTGGTGCATGGGCCACAATGACCGAAACATTTCCCCTCCCGACCGAACCTACTACAGCAGACATAGCTGCAGGATATACCATGGCAGAATACCGCAGAGACTCCAGAGAATGGCGGAAACTCAATGATGCTGGCCTCGGAGCGATTCGGCTGAAAGTATCCGATGCCATCAGCCGACACATGGCAGATAAGACGTCAGCAGGAGCAGCCTGGAATGCTTTGAAAGATGCTTACAAAGCTGCATCACCTGCTCAAATCTTCGCCATGTTTCAACAGGCCACATCATTTCAGCTGTCAGGGAGAGACCCTGTTCCGGAAATCGAAAAACTCGGGTCACTATTCGCTAACCTCAAAGAAGATGGAGTCGACATTCCCGATTTTATGCAAGCGCTCCTTTTAGCAAAAGCTATTCCAAAACAGTGGACAGCCCTGTCTACTACAATTTTCCAGGTCTACGGCACGGAGAAATTTACTTATGAGACGCTTTCCATAAGCATCATTGGAGAGTATAGGCGCAAATATTCCATGCAGCCACCTCCTCGTCGTGACCAGGCGAACAAAATTAGTGGTGTCAAATGAAAGGAGCAAGAAGCATCGTGGAAAGATCAGAGATCAGACCAGCCAAAAATAGAAGGTCCTTCCAGAGATAGATCTCAATTGCATCAGCGCGGACGCCGAGGAGGGAAATTTAAATGCAGAGCACAGGAGGCGGAAGCCCCTGTTTCAGAAGAAAATACTGTTGAGATCGTATCTCCAGCTATTATCGAATTATCAGACGCGGCTCGAAAAGTCGCAGAATCTAGATTCCCTCCTGCAACTAGATTTACGGGACGATCCACCTCTGGACAAGGGGTGTGGCAGCGATCTAATGACATGAGATCGTTAGCAGCAAGGATTGGGGTGACACCAACAATTGGCTCCCTAAAGATTCTTGATGAAATGACAGAGGATATTCCCTCTGTCAATTGAACTGCTTATTAAGTGAATAAAGATAAGCTCTCCTCCACCAGAGGATGATGTTCCTATGCCGCCGCTTTTCTCTGATGACGAGGATGCTGTTAGTCTAGGTGACGAGGAAGATCTGAAGTACATCATATCACAGATTCATGAGAATAGTACTAACTGCTGCTTACAGCGCAATGGTAGTATAAATAATGTATTAAAGTTAGAATCAATACATTTTTTTTCTCATGTTACGAATTGCGTAAAATGTCAGAACAAGGAAGTGAAACCATGGATCCTAGATTCAGGAGCATCACTACACTTCACTCACGACATTGACGACTTCTATTATTATCGTCCCCTAGCCTCAAAGCGCTTTGTACAGACAGCTGCTAAAGGTAAAACTCTCCAAATCATTGGAGTGGGAACTGTCATGGCATCTTATCAAATAAACGGAAAAGAAGCTACAAAGTTTCTTAGACCCGTGTTTTATATACCACATATGGACACAAGACTTTTGTCCATGGGAATGTTCCTTACCCAGGGATATTCATTATCAGGAGATCTATCGAAAATAGATCTAATAAATGAAAGCAACATTATTCGGTTCACTCCACATTCTAAGGGTCAAACTATCTTTTGGCTTGACTCCAAAATTGTCAAATATTCAATTAACGCCGTCACAAAGACTCCAGACTACCGGATATGGCATAAGCGCCTTGGGCATCCCCAAGAAGCAGCTATCAGAAAGGGAAAAAATACCTTATCTGGATTGCCAGATGTGTTGATTCCAAATCAACGTCATATTTGCCCAGGATGTGCAAAGGGAAAAATGCACAGTAAACCCTTTCCTGATTCAGAAAGTCGAGCAAAAGCTCCTTTTGATCTAATCCATTCAGACCTAAAGGAATTATCCAAATTATCATACCACAAATATAAATATTTTGTGACATTTATTGATGATTTCTCCGGATATCTATGGATTGGTCTTCTATGAAAGAAATCAGATACAACCCAGGCAATTGCGCATTTTGTTGCAATGATTAAAAATAAATTCAACAAAACCCCAAAATCTTGGAGATATGACGGAGGTTCAGAATTTTTAAAATCTGAACGACAATTTAGAGATCTAG
>MIPV01004294.1:0-12729 GCA_001983365.1 Amanita bisporigera | reverse complement strand
TATATATGTACAGAGAGTGCGATAGACATGTGATAATAGATGTATGCATGTGATAAAGAAATGAGGCATGTGATATAATGGCTTACATGTGATAAATGAATGTGTACCATGTGATAATGGGAACTCTGATGACAAGGGGTGGCTGCTGATAATGATTTGGGCACCCTAGGGGAACCTAATTGGAGTTGGAAAGACAAGGGAGTGGGTTCCTGGTGGCCAGTCTGAGTCCCCATGTTGAAAACACTACCTGGCTTTGTGGATGAGCATTTTGATGTGTGTTTTGATGCATTATTTGTTGCCTAGTTTTGGCAGCTTTGTCAGTGGCTTCTGAGTGACTGGTGGGTGATGAGGAGGGATGATAGTCAATTTCAACTCTTCTGGCTTGGATAGGGGCCAGTCTATGTCATTGGCACTCTTCTCTAGGTGTGGTAGGAGGAGGAAGGGGAGTCACCACTGCTGCTGATGCATATGTTGGCCTGCTAGGTCCACTGCAAGGTCTATCAAACATTTCCTGGACTCTGGTAATATGCACATCTCATCTTGATGTGGTGCTTTGTTGAGTGAAAGTATTTTTGTCACCAGGGAACTGATCCAGAATTCATCCTGTCTGTGGATGGTGTGTAGTGTAATGATCTGCATCACCACAGATATAGCATCCTCGTAAAGTGTCTCTGTCTTCACCTGGATATTTGTAGTTGACTGGGTACCATTGGTCAATGAATACAGCTCCTTTGGGTGCATTCTCAAGCCTGATTGGTAACCTGACTTCCCTGATGCAGTGTGAGTTGGTGTAAGGAGTGGTGGGCTGGTCTTTTCCATTGATGCAATAGCCTTGATATAATTGATTGATGGCTGCATTTTGGTATCCCCAAGTCACCTGTGGTAATTGTTTATCATATAACATGGAGATGATGTTGACTTTTTGGTGGAGGGTACATAGATGATTATAATCAAAGGCTGTTGCTTCACCAGTGGTGTTCATTGCATGTACTAGGTGTGTAATATTATCCAAGGTGGTTCAAAGGTTCACAGAATTGACTTTAGGTGTATGCTGCAATGTGACTAATCCAGTTTTGATGACATTGTAATGGTTGGGATGAAAGTATGTGTCCTGATGTCCTGCAGTTGTGTTTTTTTTTTTTTTGAGATAAGAATGCTATATTGCACAGGTGGTCACAAAAGGAAGGAACAAGGTAAGGAAACTGATGTGGGCCCTGGAGTAGTGTCTACGTGGCAGATGACTGGGCATAACACCCACTAAGTATGGCAGTTGGTGGCTTCACACACCAGATGTCTGTCTAGAGGAGTCTACATCTGCAAAGGTCATGGCATTTGAGTTGTCTCTAAGGTTATGAGCACTTGGGCATTGTGCCATGTGCACAAGAAAGAAAACATAGAGGAAAAGGCCTTCCTGTACCTGGGGCAATGACAGAGGATATGGCTATGTGTGAGCAATGGGTCCCCCTTGCAGGTCATGCAGTTGATGGGGCTGGTGTCAGATGGTCGAAATTGCTGGTGATAGTCATTGGAGGGCATGTGGTCCATTGCAATGTGGACAAACTGCGCAAAGAGCACTGGGTCCTGCCTGCACCACTGCATGAAGCAGTTGTTACGATTTTTCATTCTTTTTACAAGTCGCTCTTTGATCTTGTCTTATCTTATCAGTTGATCTTATCTCATCAAGCTTGGATAGCTTATCTGGTTATCTTATCTGTTACATACGCAGATTAGATAAGAGATACATGAGGAGTACACATGCAGACCATGAGGAAACCATGAGGACAGTAGTATATATACAGTAGGTAGTTTAGTGTAAAAACCCAAGCTTAGAGATAGTCTTTTCTACAAGACATCTGCTAGAGCAATACAACTCTTTTCTTCCACACTCTTCTCTTCATCGTTGAGATCGATCAAGCCTTGAGGGTTGTGTTTAGTAGAGTCTTGAGAGACTCCTGACAGCGGTGGTGGTTTGGGCCAGTGGTGGGGGCGAGCCCCTGGTGGTGGTCCTGAAAGGGAAGCAAGGAGTGGCCCTGTATGGTTCTGGTGTTCCACACCAGTCACCAGTGGTGTCCAGCGCGCTTGGTGGCGAGGAGGTGTCATTGGCATGTTGAGATGGGGGGGCAGCAAGCTGTGGGGCTGCTCGTGGCAGCATTGGCACATTTGTTCATTGCAATGCTGCAGTGACTGGGGCACCAGGATATGGTGAGGCAATTGGCGGGGTCAGTGTCCAGCCAAAGGCATAGGGTGGACACCGTCTGAAGCATCATGGCTTGGCTGAGCTGTGGCCAGGTGTTGAAGGCACTTTTTGCTGCTGCCTGGTTGTCCACAAGGAGGATGACGTGGCCACAGATGGTCAGCAGTTCGTTTAATCTGGCCGCAAATGCCTCAATGGCTTGAGTCTCCACCTCAAAGGATGATGTGGCTGGGACCACCTGGGCGTAGATCTGATCTTTGACAGTGTAGGCAGCAGTGGCTGAGCCCTGCCAGTAGGAGCTGTCAGTGGCAGCAGTCATGATGTGTGGGTCCAAGGACCATTGTCATACTGTTAATCAAAAGGTCACTAGCCACACTTGGAAGAGGCTCTCCTGGGACTTAGGCAGGTGGTCAAAGTGCACCCATCGTAGCCAGGAAGCATGGGTGTCGTGTAGGCACAAGCTGCAGATAGCTTTGGTGTGTGTGAAGTCGATCCTTTCATTGATGGTCCATGCCTCGGCATCATAGCCATGGAAGGGGTTGCCAGGTAGGTGGGTGGGTTGGAGTCACAAGGGGGAATGTTGTTGATAGGTGGCGAACAAAGCGGTGCGCGAGTTAAGGGTGTCTATTAGCAGAATACAATACTACTTATATAGTTTTATGTTATATGAAATAGGCGAGTGCCATAGTGATGATGGTTCCTTGTATTGATGTCAGGCACTCTCGCATTGAATAGTTTCTTCAGCCATCTCTCCAATTCCTCCCTTCATGACCTCTCTTTCATCAGCCCATGATTTCCTTATTGTTTCTTTGTCTCATGACCAACCCCATGATCATTCCTCCTGACCAAGCATGCCCATGCACTTCCCTTTGCTGTCGATCTGTTACTCCCCCATCTCCTTCATCAAGTGCTGGTGTTGTACACGAGGTAGTCCCTTTGTGAAGATGTTGGCTACATTATCTTCACTCCATATATAGCATATTTTGATATGTCCAGCAGTGACATGGTCGCAAATACAGTGTAAGCTGATGTCGAGGTGTTTGGTTCACATGTGAAATTCTGGGTGATGAGCGATAGCAATTGCTGCCTGATTGTCACTGTAGATGATGGGTACCCTAGGCGTAAAGCCTAGCTCGAAGAGTAGTGTGTCGATCCACAATGCTTCGCATGTAACATGAGTTGCTGGAATATATTCTGCTTCGGTGGTCAAAAGAGCAATGATGCTCTGCTTCTTGGAACTCCATGCAATAGCTCCCCCTGCGAATAAGACTATATAGCTGCTAGTAGATTTGCGGCTAGCCTGAGAAGCCCAATCAGCATCGCAGTAAAAGATGGGATCATGCTCATCTCTCATTCTCCTTCTCCCATACTCCAACCTATATTCTTTCATCCCTTTCAGATAATGGAAAAACTGTTTTATGGCCATCCAATGGCACAGCTTTGGGTTGCACGCAAATTGTCCAAGTTGGGTGGCCGCAAACCTTATGTTGGCTCTGGTGATTGTTGCCAAATGGAGTAATTTGCCAATCAATGCTGAATAAGCGTATGTCACTTGATCGGATCAGTCATCATTGTTTTCCTCTTCATTGTAGTTGAGGTTGATGTTAGGATCTAAGGGAGTTGACAAAGGATTGCACTCTTGTAGACCTAGTTCTGTGAGAACTTGATCAATGTAATGTGTCTGAGAAAGGAATAGAGCGCACGTGTCCTGATTATAATCAATCTGAATACCAAGGAGGTATTTTGGGATGCTGAGTGTTTTGATCTCGAATTTCCTTTTGAGGTCTGATGTGATCAGATCAACTTCCTCTTTATTGTTGGTGATGGCAATGATGTCATTGACCCAGACAAGTAGAATAGTGAATGTACTGCTGTTCCATTGAATAAAAGCGCAATAGTCAGCACATAGTTGTGTAAATGAAAGGTCGAGCAGTGCGGCAGTAAGGGTATTGTTCCATATGTTGCCTGCTTGCTTTAATCCATAGAGAGATCGTTGTAGGCAACAAAATCGTCCAGTGCCATCGTCAAATCCAGGAGGTTGCTGCATATATATTTCCTCTTGTAGTATGCCATTCAGGTAAGCATTCTTGACATCGTACTGGGTGAGGTGCCATCCATAGAGCGCTGTGAGAGCTAATATCATGTGTAGACTTTTGTAGCGCATTACAGGCACATATGTATTGAGGTCATCATAATTGTATCCAGGTTGTTGTGTGAACCCCTGGGTGACTAATTGAGCCTTGAATCTGATGGTGTTTCCGTATTCGTCCGTTTTCTGCATAAAAACCCATTTGCTTCCCACCACTTTCCTCCCCTCAGGTAGCTTCTCCAATCTCCATGTCCCCATCTTATCCATCATCCCTAATTCTTCGTCCATAGCCTTTATCCATTCTTCCTGATCATCACTCTCCAACGCTTCATTGACATTTTGAGGTAATCTAGCTGTAGTAGATAAAAATGTGATGTCAAATAATTTGTCAGATTGATCATTGTGATTGATGATCTGATGTGAGCTGTCAGTGAAGCGTTCGGCTGGCTTGCGCGCGTTAGGGTTGTTCATTAATTTGTAATTGACATCTTTGATGGTGGAACGAGGTTGGCGTTGAGTGGTAGTTGGTTTCGATTGCAGTGGTCTAGCCAGTATCATGATAGTGAGTGATTTGTTGGTAGGTGCAGTTGGTTTGTCGATGATTTGACTGCGCTGGTTGTCATCAGCTGGTTCAGTGTCACACTGAGTGATGTGCGCCACAGTCGATAACTGTTCTGCTGGCGCCCCCTCAGTGCGCAATCCAGGTATGCTGGTAGTAGGTGTTGTTACAATCACGCCTCAAGTATGCTTATGTAAAAAGCCTCTATCCATATGCAGTATGTTTTTTTCATCATTATGCTTTATTACTTCGTCATTTATGCCAGAGTCCTTGTTATCACATGCCATATGCCAATTATCACATGCATTCATATTTTATCACATGCCTGTTACTTTATCACATGTCTATGTTCATTATCACATGCAAGTCTACTTTATCACATGTCAGTAGCCTTGCCTGTACGTATATAAACTGTGTAATATACAGACTGGACCTCCAGTCTAGTTTTAACGGTCAAACTGTTCTTGTGAACTCTCAGCTCGTCTTCGCACACTCAGACTCTCACTCTTACACTTGTGTAGGAGCTTAACTTACCCTTGAGGAAGTTCTGCTCTCGTTGCCCTTGAGGTTGACGATTCTCAACACAGTTAAGGTGTAACAGGTGTATAGGTCTTGCCGAAACCATAATTTTGCGAGATTTTGACAGTGCGGCTAGTAGGATCATAATAGTGCACAGATTTAGAACCATCGACAAAGCCTAAAAACTTCCCTTTTATCGACTTGGCATCTAATTTGCTGTCCCTATGCTCGTCCTGTACCCATATGTCGCAACTGAATTCACGAAAGTGAGAGACATCTGGTTTAGTTCTGGTCCAGGCCTCATAAGGGGTTTTGTTGTCTAGGGCTTGAGTCAGCATGCAATTTTGAATATAAGAGGCGTGTGTGATGGTGGCATCCCAAAGATAGTTAGGCAACTTCTTAGCCAATAGCATGGTGCGCGCCATTTCCACAACTGTTTGATTAAATTGCTCGGCAACACTGTTCTGGGAAGGTGAGTAAGGGGCTGAGGGTTCTAGAACCATACCCTTCTCATTAGTCCATTTTCGTAGTTGCTCATTTACCAGCTCTTTGCCATTGTCAAGTCTAAGTCTTTTTGGGATTTTCCCATACTGTTTCTCAATATGATTAAAGTACGTTGTAATATGATTGAAGGCTTCATCCTTTGTCTTCAAAAATAGGACATGTGTCATCCATGTTGCATCGTCTGTGAACGCAATGAAGTAATGGAACTTATTGATAGACTGAACTGGTGCCAGTCCCCAGACGTTGGTCATTGTGCGCTCTCCGGTGATCTCCAATTGGTGTGTTGCTTCTTTAGGAAATGGTTTCCGAGCCATCTTCCCATCTAGGCAGTTTTGACAGGAGTTTGATGGGATTGACATTTCGTCTATATTTATCCCTGTGACTAGATTTTCCTGCACAGCGTGCTGGAGTGCCAAGATAGATATCTGACCATACTGTTTATGCCATTCATCCCAGGAGTACCCTTGTACCCTGGCAATGAAGGCTCTATCATGTGATTCCGCTCTCATATGGAGCAGATATAGTCTCCCGACCATGTGCCCTTCGCCCACAATGTGTCGGAGTTTGTTCCTTAGATAGCATTTTCCACCATTCATCTCCACATGTCCACCACCTTCATCAAAACATCCAAGTGACATCAGGCAATTTGGCATGATTGGTACATGTGACACATTAGTAAGACGGTGTGTGAAATATTTGTCACAGACTCGAAATTTCAGTATGATGGTTCCGCGGCCTAAAACAGGAACTGGTTCTGGGCCAATGCCTTTAATGGTTGAATTTTCTACTGGGGTGTAATCAATGAAAGCATCACAGGATGGGCAAACATGCACTGTTGATGCGCAATCGAGTAGCCAGTCAGACTTCGTGAACTGATTGGTGCTAGCCATATATGTGAAGTCGGCAAGATCGGTTCCTGGCACTTCTTCTTGCACCTGATTCGCTCGATCACATTTGCCTTTCTTCTGCTTTGGCCCCTGTCCCTCTTTTGCGCCTCCCTTCACCCAACAGTCTTTCGCCAAGTGGCCCTTCTTCTTGCAATTATGACATTCAGGTGTCTCCTTGATTTGGAGTGTGGTGCTGTTGCTAGTGTCACTCGATTGTCCTTTCCTTCTTTGATCTTCATCAAGAAGCACTGCAATCAGATCAGATGATGTAACCATGGGAGCATTACTCTGCGCACCAAGATATGCCGATGTATAGGGATCCCAAGTTTCTGGTAGTGACGTAAGCAATATCATAGCAAAGTTGTCGTCAGGTACAACACTCCCCATTAGGTGAAGTTCCTCCTGCATTTGTCTAAGCTTTGTGATGTGTTCACCCATATCAAAGTTGTCCAGTGCTGATGCCCAAAATAGTGCATGCCGTGTGGTGAGTATACCGAGCTTCCCACAACTCTGTTTGACAGTTTTCAACTGGTCCCACATAGCCTTGGCCATGGTGGCACCTAGTAAGTGAATCATCTCACTGTCTCCTACCACTAACTCAATTCTCATCTGTGCTCTGGCATCCTTTTTCTCCCAATCTGCAAGTTTCTTGTTCTCGGCTGTAGTCAGCGCTTTTTCGATGGCCAGTTTCAGCACATCCAAAAGAAGGACTTCTTCAAGATCAAGGTCATGGAGGATAGCGATGATCTTGCACTTCCACGCCAACCAATTCTTGGCATTGAGCAGCTCAATTTGGTAGCTGCCAGAGCTGAGTGTGACAGTGGTGGTCGAGTCGGTGTTGTTCAACGATCCTGATGTGTCCTCTGCCATAGAGTGAATCAATAGAGTGGATTATAGATAGATAGAGTGATGCTCAGAGTAAGTTCAGGAGCGCAGGGCCCATAACCTGTTGTCAATAGGTGACGAACGAAGCGGAGTGTGAGTTAATGGCGTCTATTAGCAGAATATGATACTACTTATATAGTTTTATGTTATATGAAATAGACGAGTGCCGTAGTGATGATGGTTCCTTGTATTGATGTCAGGTGCTCTCACATTGAATAGTTTCTTTAGCCATCTCTTCAATTCCTCCCTTCGTGACCTCTCTTTCATCAGCCCATGATTTCCTTATTGTTTCTTCGTCTCATGTCCAACCCCATGATCATTCCTCCTGACCGAGCATGCCCATGCACTTCCTTGTGCCATGGATCCATTACTCCCAACAGGGAACGTCCAGGGGCATGAGGCAGAAATGCCACCAGAGCCCTTGTGGTGGTCACAGGATGCATTGCAGGGAGAGTTGCCCAGTGGGCAGTGGATTGCTGCACCAGCTGTTTGCAGTACAGCTTGGCTGGTAGCTGGCCGCATAGGTAGTCAAGGGAACCACCCAGTGTAGTGTGGAACATGCCCAATACCCAGAGCAGTGCTGCTCACTGTACTGACGCAATGTGCCCAATCTTGTGCTTCATGCCCACCTCACCCAGGGGGTACCATAGCAGAAGTCCATATGTGAGGATGGGCCATATACATGCCTTGACAATTTGGAGCCATGTCTTCGTGGGTAGACCTCGCTGCATGTTGCCAATCATCCATAGTGCACCCAGGGTAAAGAGAGCCTTGTTTACATAGTTAGTCACATGTATGTATATCAAAGGAAAGAGAAGGATCGAAGAAAAACCCCAAGTACCACCACACCTTTGAGTGCCATACCTCACATATCCCCCCCTTCTCATCTTCAATCAACACACTCCGTGTGTCAAGCAGGTATGCTTTCATATGATCAACAATGGACCATGTGACATACAAGCTGTTGGGCCAGTTGGCTTTGTGTTGTTGCAGCCACAGGCCCAGCCAGGCCTCAGGGCTCGGGCTGGTTGTCTGGAATGGCAGGAAAGTGAGTAATTCTGTCTTGGATTCCTCGAGGGTGAGGCTGATACCATGGAATGCTCACCATAACATGCCATAGTGTCTTTCCAGTGCCTGCAGGTTGTTGTCAAGGTTGATGGATGATCAGATGGGTGTATAGTCATCCACAAAGGAGAAAGGTGCCATGGTGCTGTTGGCCATATGCAAAGCAGTGCCTCAGTAGTGGTGCTGTGTAGAGGTTGGACAGCATATTTGAGGTGGAGTCACCTTGTGGCATGCCTTGTCTGGTGGGTCATGGTCCAGATCTGGCAAGGCCCCATCAGTATTGTGTCTGGCAGTCATGGAGGAAGGCCCTTGTGAATGTCACAATGGAGGCTGGGAAACCCTGTATCTGGAGCGTGAAGGTGAAAATGTCAGTATGCATGGACAGGTAATATTGGGTGACATCAATGGCAAGGCAAGAAGTATACTTTCCAGCATCGTGGGCCTGGTGGACCCAGTTTGTGATTAGGACACCAATGTTGGTGGTGGAGCACGCATGCACCCCCCCAAATTGTAAGGGGTGGAACAGGTCACAGACCATAGCTTCCTGTTGGAGCTGGTTAGCAAAGACCTTAGTGAACCATTTACCCATGCAGTTTATCAATGCTATCGGCTGGTAGTTTTTGAGGATGCCATAGTCTTTCTGGTTGGGCTTTGGGATGATGACCATGTTGGATTGGGCAAGTTGGTGGGGTCACATGCCTTCCACAATGATTGCATTGAAGAGGGCCATTGTGCTGATGAGGAACATTCGGTTGTGGAGGACACATTTCTTGAGAAGGCACCATGAGATGTTGTTGGGTCCCAGGGTGGATGTGTTGCTCATGACTTGCAGTGCTTCTTGAAGTTCCAGTTCAGAGAATGGCACCCAGGCACATTTGGGTCAGTGGGTCAGTGACTCCAGTAAGGCCCAGTCAGTAGCTGGGGCATCAGTGGGCTGGGTGGCATATTGCTTGTTGGCCAGGTCCCATCTGTCTTTGAAGCCGTGGGTTGGTAGGCTGTCAATTTGCAGTCATGGGTAGCTGGGCAGTGGGCATGGCCTCCTGCAGTTGTTTGCCTAAGTGCTTCTTCAACATATGCTGTGATACCAATGCCTGAATAGTGTCCCAAATGTGGATAGTGACAACGCAATCCTCATGAGGAACTGGGAAGCAATGCATGAAATTAACAAGGGTTGTGGTAAATGCAGTAAGGTCAACGCAAACTTCTCTCTCTAGAACATGGCATAGAATATTGCAAAAGCACCACAAGGTCAGGAGTACCCATATGTGGAAAATACGAGGGCAAATGGTGCAATTGAGGAATGAAGGGATCTGGTAATAGGTAAGGATATTTTTGATTCCTGGCAAACTGAAAATAGGAAGATCATAGTTGTCTTCATATCATGCTAGGAACTGATTAGGAGGGAGATCATGTTTGTCCTTGTCAAAACTCTAATAGGTTACATTAGTAAATATAATGTGCTTCATTAGTTATATTATCTTATCTATAATATAATATAATCTACATCATATATAATTAGAATAAATAACTATTATTTATGTGTTTCATATTTAACTAATGATAATGAGTCATATGGAACAATCTAGAACATCTATAAATAGATTATGACTGTGGATGATGCCATATGGAACATCATGGAAGAAATATTAATAGATATGACTCAGAATGACTCATAACAGTACTGATAAAGGTTCTGATAACCATAACAAGTAGTGAACATTGTACTTAGGTTAGGGTTCCAAAAGTCTATATAAGAAGGTCATTCTGAGCAATGATTCTTTACTTTTTTAAACTAACATTGAGCTGTGCCTGCACTGCTGTCTTCTCTTTCAACAGGTTATGGGCCCCAAAGTGACTGCCTTAGGACATCACTCACCATTGTGAAGAGTGAGTGTTGAATGCCAGATGGAGGTATTCAGTAGTATATATGTATTAGAATAGTGTTGTGTGTGATTGGTTCTCAGCAGATCCCTCAAGAGATCAGATCCCTGGTATACAGATATGGCCTTAGTGACATCTACCATATCTGATGAGATCTATAACTGATTTAGTGTGTGACTTGTGACTGTTTCCTCTTTCATTTCTACACATTATGAATGACTAACCCATGAACATGGGATAAATGATCCACTTAATGGTAGTGTATACTATTATCAGTTACTTACCATGACTGACCATGTGGGGGCATGGGAAAAATACCTGGTGTCATGCATCAGAATTGTGTGGAGTTGTGAAACTCCGAAATCAAAATTCTCACATGGATTTGTGGATCCTAAAACTATTGTGGTTGTGGCACACCACATTAATAAAATTGATATGGATTTCAGGCCGCTTTATGTGGATATCAGGGTTGATCCCCTGTAAAGGCTTCACACACCCCCAATTGCACAATAGTTATTGCATATATCATAATAAGGGTTTTCATCCCTTTTCTCAATTTTATTAAATTACATAATTTGTATAAAAATTGTGCTGAGGCAGATCTTCATTGTACACACAGACTAGTGGTGGGCACTGATTAGCATCCCACTTAAAGTAGGATGTCTGAGGATGTCATTCACAAGTAGTAACACACACATACATACTAGTACCTATTTGGCAGTAGGACTTTTGTATGCAGGGAATTTGATGGAGCCCCTGGTACATCTATTGGCATAGCAACTCTTCAAATTGACCAATGGTGTTGTTGATCATTTGTGTTGCTTTGGACAAGTCCATAACAAGTTGTCAGAAAAAATAGCACAGCCTAAGCATATTCTTTCTCATGTTTTATTTAAGAATAAGGATAAAGGCTAATAAATTTTTCTCAGATATCTCAAATTTTGAAGATTAGTCCCCTTTCCACCTACATTTCCTTTTGTGACTATCTGGTTGATGCAATGTACCAGAAGAAGGATTGTATCAATCAAGGTATAATTTGTTGCACATTAGGATGTTTTAGGTTCTTGGAGGATGATGATATTGATAATATCATGAGGAAGTTTAATGATGTTGATTTTCAATTGTTGCCATGTGATGAAACAAAGTATGTGAAGGTTGTTGGGATGGCACTAGCATGCGCTGAATACAATAGGATTTAAGATAGTCCGGATGTCAGGGAGATGGCTGTTGTCAGGTACTATTCTCTTCCCATGTCTCAAATTTTTGTGGGGTCCCAAAAGGACACCTACAAATTTATTCATGATTGCTGGACTCTAGAGGAGTTCAGATCAATCAATGATCCCCATTCCCATAAGATTGGGGTATGATATGTTAATGAGACTGGTGGTAATAATTTTCATTCTCCATCAGATCAATTAACTGATATAATTGATAAAGGAGAAATGTTTTTTTTACAAATTCAGAGGAGATTGTCAGTGCCAAAGCTGAAGATGAGGAAGATGTCATGGAGGAGTACCACCCTGGGTATGGGGTGGCAGATATTCAGGGGTTCCCTGAATATGATGGACCTAGTGCTCATTGTCTTACCAACAATGGACAGTATGGTCCATGCTTTCAAGGAAACTTGGTGAGTGCAGATTGGCCTGTGCAAGGCCTGTTTGGGTGTTGGATGGTGTGGTCTATCATGACCACAAGGCATACTGGAGGGCCAAGGAGGCCTTTGATGAGAAGGTGGTTCTGGAGTTGAACTGCATTATGAAACAACCAGATCCAGAGGTAACCTTCCAAAAGCTGATAATATGGTTACAGTGTTCATTCTCAGGACCCGCCAGGAGTCCTCAAATCCGAAGGTGCACATTACACCACAACCTGATGAACTACACTCACCCTGGAAAGTGGTTGTCACCAGTGGAAGGAGAACACCTGGAGCAGGAGCTCCTGAGCCAGTCATCCCAGGCTGGAATGCCCCCATCAGTTTTGTTGGTGGAAGTGGAGGTTTTGGAGGAAGAGTTCTCTGAAGACGAGAGTCTGTACAAGGTATGAAGAAGCCTTGTACTACTAGTTGTACAATAGAGGACCAAAAGGGTCCTAATACAAATTCTTCACAGTGTGAATGTTCCATTTGTAAGAGGAACACTATGATAAA
>MIPV01004281.1:6432-17895 GCA_001983365.1 Amanita bisporigera | reverse complement strand
CTAATTATACCACTTATTATTTATGATAATAATGTCACAGTCTGTGTCTTCTGGATAAATAATGCCTTTCTTGTGAAAACTCAAATTCTTGTATGTCTTGTGAAATTTGCCAACCATACTGTCCCTTATCTGGCATTGTCAACTGGTATGCAAGAATTACATATATTATTGATTTTTTAATTATTATTTTTAAGGCCATATAAGGCATTAACCTTTTCAAGCCAAAATCCTGATGGAACTTTCACAACAAAGTCACCCACCACACCAATGGCCACCAGGCCATTGGGTGGAGGGTGACTGGGATTAAGCATAGAACTCTCACAACAAAGTCACCCACCACCCCAATGGCCACCAGGCCATGGGGTGGGGAGTGACTGGGATGAAGCATACAATTTGGATCTGGTGGCATGCACTGATTTCATGGACTTGTGGGTATGTGGGCCATATGTACTTGTTCCAATAGCACTTCTTAATTAGGACCAGATAACAATACCTGGGAATATCAGGATGTAATTTCATTTTATCACTAGGAGACCATTGACATGGGTATGGGTAAGGAAGTGCAAATTCCTTATCCCTTTGCCAATTGTTGATTGCCATGACCATGTGATCCTTGTAACCCTGACTTTTGTGTCAAAACTCTAATAGATTACATTAGTAAATGTAATAGGTTTCATTAGTTATCTTATCTATATCTTATCTTATTAGATTATATTAAATAACAATTATTATTGTGTTTCATATTTAACTAATGATAATGAGTCATACAAATGACTCATCAGATCATCAGTTCCTATGATTATCACTCACTATGACTCCTATGACTGCACATGAGTCATATGGAATAATCCAGAACATCTATGAATAGATTATGACTGTGGAATGAGTCATAATGACTGTGCATGATGTCATATAGAACATCATGGAAGGAATATTAATAGATATGACTCAGAATGACTCATCATGGCACTGATAATGGTCCCAATAACCATAACAAGTAGTGTACATTGTAATTAGGTTAGGGTTCCAAATGTCTATATAAGAAGGTCATTCTGAGTGATGATTCTTCAGTTTTTTAAACTAACAATCAAGTGATCTAAGCAGAACACAGCAAGAATAAAATGTAAGTGAAAGACATTACTTAGCTAGTGCCTGCACTGCTGTTCCCTCTTTCAACATTTTGAACTCCTTGGGTTTACTGAGATCAATCCATTTCTTGGCCTCATCAATCTGCTCCTGCACCTTCTGGGCCCTCTCCTTAATACAAGCCTGAATGTCCTCACTGACCCATGGGATCACTGGGTCTTGTTTGATTCAATCTACCCCCTGGATCGATCCATTATGCCATGTGAAGTCTGCACCCATTGTCCAAGTCAAGGCCTTGCTCAGACCCAATTGGCTGTTTACTGCCTGCAAGTATGACATTGTTGTGACAGGTGAAGGCCTCATGGTCTGAGTTGATCACTGCAATTCAGGGACTGATTGAATAAATGAAGAGATTGTTGACTTTTTTGGCTTTGATTTACCCAGCCCCCCAATGACTGCATTTCGAGTGTATTTACCCAGGCATTCCAGATCTTCAAGATCTTCCCATATCATCCTTGTATTTTCAGATTGCAGCTTCCTCAATCACATGGTATACACTGTCCTCATTTGTGTTTTGAATAGCAAACTTGCCTTTGGCTCCCTGAGCTCTGGCTCCCATGATAGAATTGTCTCAAGAGTCAGATATGCTGGCCAATAGAACCTGTGATAGTGTTCTTCCTTGAATAGGGTCATATAGCAGTATCCATCTCATCACCATGGTGTATCCTTGGGAATGTCCATGGTGTATTTGCTTGGTAACTGCAGAGGTTTCAGGATTCCAACCCATGTTCCAGTGAAGTCTAGTTCTTCCCCTAGCTGCTTTAGGAACATGTCCATGTGTAGCAGTGGCATGGTAATGGTGACTTCCCCTTTGGGTGTGGGTATCAGCATTTCCCTGTGATCCTGTTTCTGAATGTATGCCTGGAGATACAAATTGTATCTGATTCTGGTAATCCATTCTGTGTTTTGCTTTCAAGCCTGGATCCACCTATCCTTGCTGGGACTGATGTTTCCATTGGCTGCATGCTCAGCTGGTTCTGTTCCTTAGCCAACAACACCAATCCATTATGCTCTAATGTAATGATGTCAAATCCCAACATCAAGAGTTTGATATTTGATGGTATATTGAATAAAGCCTCCCAGACTGGTGATTCTGACCCATAACCTTGCAACAGATCCTCCAGGGTCTGCCACTCCTTCTTGATCTGGGTCAAGTATGTGTGGTACTCCTGTTGTTCCTTTGCCTGTTTCTGGCACTGCTCAAGGAGTACTACCCACACCTCCTCCTGTTCCCTAATAGATTCTTGCTCTGCCATCCAGGCTTCACATTCCTGAATCCTCTGTTAATGCCTTGCCTGACATCACTGCTCTTTTTTCCACATCTGCCATGTGTTATGATTTTTCATTCTTTTTCAAATCATTCCTTGATCTTATCTTATCTTATCAGAAAACATTATCTCATCAAGCTTGGATAGCTTATTGGGTTACCTTATCTGTTCCATAAGCAGATTAGATAAGAGATACATGAGTATACAATGAGGATAGCAGTATATATACAGTAGGTAGTTTAGCATAAAATCCCCAAGCTTAGAGATGGCCTTTTCTACAAGATATCTACTAGAGCAGTAATAAACCTCTTTTCCACATTCTCCTCCATTCATCATTGAGCTTGACACAAGCCTTGGGCTGTGTTTAGTAGAGTCTTGAGAGACTCCTGACACCATGCACAATGTGGGCATCCTGCTGTCAGTTGTCAGTCTGACCAGCCTTGAGTGATTTCTTTGGTGCTGTGCACTCCTGTGCCCAGTCCCCATCAAGGACATACTAGCACTTGGTAAAATGTAGTTAAACAGATTTGCCATGTCACCTAGAAGATCTTAGATAAGATCTCTGTTGCCTCTTCTTCAATATCCAATGCTGCTGAACACAGATATTCTATGCTGTGGTCAACAATGCACCCACACACAATTCTTTGATCTAATTCCACCAACTGACCCAGTAGTGTGGTGCCCAGGGCTTCACTCAGGTGTCCTCATGCTCTGATCAATAGATCTGATATGTCATTGGTATCCTACACTATGATGTGATGTGACTCATCCTGAGTCATCCATATCACTTGATCTAATCCATTACCTGTACAGCCACCTTGCTGACATAACCCTAGACCGTCCCAACATAGGGGTGGGAACTGCCTTCCATAAGTGCTCGATGCATCCATAGTGCCTTGAATAAAATAGAGAAAAATCATTAGGTCATAACAATTCTTGACTTTGATGGGTCATCTAAAGGGTACTCATTCCATCTAGGGCAATGGATGTGTCTATGAACAGGCCATCTGCTCTGCAATTGACAAGGGCAGTTTTTATTGGTCTCAGTGGATATGGGAATTGTAATTTTCTTATTGGTCAAAGATTTTCAACTGTTGCACCACAAATATAGATTGAGTCCAATGATTGAGGATAACTGCATCATCAGGGATCTGATGGCCACCATATCTGGACTGGTTTCTTCTGACTCTTCTTCTTCATAGCCCTCCTCTTCATCACCCTCCTGCATACAGGAAGTGGCTCTGATGTGATGGTGGGGTCATGACTCCTTTACTCCCTTCCCAAAGTGCTTCTTCTTATGGTTACTACTTGGTTTCCTCATGGGACATTTCAGCAATTGATGTCCTCCTTCAAGTGTGACAAATATAGCATACGGTTGATGATGGATGATGTGTATAAGGTGGGCGATGCCCCCCTTTTGGGGGGGGGATCCGACTAGCCATGAGAACTGAACTCCCAGGGCAAGGTGAGTAGTGCTCCCCTGAAGATGTAGGAGTAATGTGACGCATGCTGTGATGCTTGTCCCCTTCCAATAGTCTGCATGCTCCTCATACTGGTGGTGATCTCGTGGGTGCCGGCAAAGTGACCTGGTGTAATTGTTGGGAGAGATCTTGGTTGTCTTGCATGTAGGGTGCCATGATCTCTGCATGTCAACGGAGATAGACTGCAAAGGCGTTGCTTGCCCATCACCCTTTGGCTTTTACGGTTTCGAATGAGATTCCACGCAAGAGGTATTCAAGTACTGCCCTGATGCGAATGCTGTGGCCTTGCAGCACCGGCAGGTTTGCTCCTTTGAGGATGTTGTTGATTCTGTCGATGAAAGCTTTCCTTGTCAGGGGCCGAAGTCTTCCTTTGTCCTTTCTGTTCTTGACCCGGTAGGCGAAAAGCGCATCCTCGCTGGAGGCTGCGTTGACCATTAGGTGATTCAAGATTGCCTGCTGTGGGTCCATGTCACCTGATTGTGGTGACCAGAAAATGTCTTCCCCGGTGGGCGAGGTTTTGGTCCGGGGGAGGTAGAAGACATATTGTACAATCCCGTGCCGGTCAGTGTGGATGGACATGTTGGACCTCTTGACATGTATGATGGGGTCGAAATGGTCCCGATTTTTGACCGTAAATTTGCCTAACCTGGTGGCGCACCAAAAGGTAGTTGTGAGGCATGCGAAGACGGCTGCGTTGAGGGGCTTGGAGAGTGTGAGTAGCGTTTTGATGGTGGCTAAGGTCGAGACCAGGAGTGGGGGGCGTTTGGCTTTTTTTGCGTTGGGAGGGGCTATGTTGATGGCCGCGCATAGGATGGAGTCTATGGTGGGCTTGTCTGTGTCGAACAGCAGGCTGTGGATGATGTGCCACGCCCTTAGCCCACATAGGTAGTTGGTGATGGTCGAGGGGGAATAAATCCCTGCGAGGGCTGCTATGAAGACCTCAATCAAGGCACAGGGCGCCGGAGCTCTGCTTTCCTCTGGGATGCCGGCTTGGTCACAGAAAGCGTGAAATGCAGCCAGTCCCGAGCCGTATGTTTCTACTGTGCTGGGGGCCCATGCTTGACGTAGGATGTCCTCCAATTTAGCTATCATCGCTGCGGTGAGGGGTAGAGCGTCGTCAAGTTGTGAGCCAGCTGGGATGTGAGATTGGGCTGGGCGCCATTTGTGTAGGCGCTCTTTCGCTGGGCAAGGGGGCTGTGATGGAGGGTGTGAAGGTGCTGCTGGTCTGAGGTTTGGGTGTGCGCTACCAGCGAGCGGGGTGGAATCCTTGAGTTGGGGCGGGTTTGCGTTGCAGCTACCAATCCCTGCACTCTCCAGCGCTTCGGCCAGTTTTGATTGTTTGAAAGTCATTGACGGCCTCGAGCTCGAGCTCTGCATAGATGGCCTCAGGGGATCACCATTCCTCTCGTTTGATGCTTTTTGGTCTATTCTGGTAAGGTTGGCGCCGAGCCCTGCCTTGAATGTCTGCAGGAGATCTGATGTTGGTGATGAAGGAGGCGGCTGCTGAGGGGATTGAGATGGGGGGAAGGATGAGGTCAAAGGGTGGATAGATTCCCCTTGACGGATTGTCTGCTGGGTTGAGGGCTGAGGCGACGTAGCGGGTGAAGAATTTGACACCCAGCTCTTCTTCCAGGTGGTGAATTCGTCGGAAAACCCGGTTGACTGCCTGGTTCCGACTTTGCCCTTTCCACCATCCTTCAACAACGCTGTTGTTGTCTCCGTATACCCAGAAGTCCTTGGTTCCGGGGAATAACCTGGTGAGGGAGATTGCCAGGAGTTCAAAGCTGATTGCCTCGGCCCAAGCGATGTTTCGTCCATCTGTCTCCCAATCGTTAGCCAGGATCCAAGCCCGCCATCACTGTCCAATCATGATTCCAATTCCGGTGGAGGAGCTCGCATCTGAGTAGGCTTGAACATCCGTTATCTCTACAGGGAGCGCAATGGGTCTCGGTGGGTGCGAGATGGTGAGTCTCTCAGTCCACCAGTCAAGATCTTGTGGCACGGAGCATGGTGGGGTGCGGGGTTTAAATGGCTCGTCCCTGAAGATAGCAAACATGGCCTCCAGGCCCGTAAGATAAGCTCGTCCCTGCAGGAATACGTTTGACGCATGTAGCAGCTTGCCGTAGAGCTTTTGTAGCTCCTCTAAGGTGTGTGCACGTTTCTGCTTCCAACTTTCGATTGCTGATCTGTACTTGACCCGCTTATTCTCGGGCAGCGTGATGGTTTTTTGATCAAGATCCCACTCGAGCCCGATGAAAATGGTTTTTGTGGCGAAGGGGATGTCTTTGGACAATTGCCATGGGATCCCCAACTGTCCCGAGATTTCGTCTACATCTTGCAGCTTATATGCGTGTTTTTGGTGGTGATCTTGGGTGGAAAAGGTTTTTAGGGGGAATGCCATGTCCTCGTGCCATTCTTTGACTCGGCTGTTTGGCCAGGTTTGTCCCTGAAACCACAGCCGGCCTCCTTTCTGCTTCAGCCCTCCGTTATCTATGATGCTCTGCCTGGTGGTTTTTCTAAACTCATTGTATTTGTTCACGTGTTCCCGCAGTAGACAGAAGAAAATGTGATCGTCGACCCATTTGGCAATTGGTCCTAGGCCCTTGGCCCTCATGATGTCGGTCCCTGCGTCCCCGATGATGCCGTGCACACCTGCCAAGGACGAGAGTCCGAAACAGCAACAGGTATCTACTGCAAACTGGTCTGCTTCCGAAAGTCTTACTACTAGACCGGGCCATTGGTCTTGTGCTATGGGTATTGTTCTGTAGGCCTCTGCCACATCCCATACTGCTGCCTCAGTCCCTGGAGGCAGTGATGCGATCAGGGTGCACATCATGTTGAAGGTGCCCCATGAGCATGGGAATTGTGATGCATCTATTGAGTAGTTCACCAAGTGCGTCAAGGGGTTACCATGTGGGTAAGATAGATTCTGAATGATCCTATATTTTCCAGGTCGCCCTGGTTTGGGAATGACTGATATTGGGGAAGATTGGAAAGGCCCAATTTCGGCCTCCAGGTCAGCATGTGTGAAGGGCCCTATATAGCGCTTTTTCTCAAATTCTGTGTTAAACATTTCATTAAGGATTGTTACGTGTAGGTATGCTGAAGGATGGTTAGGTGGAGTGAAAGTTTGCGAGATTGGCTGGATGCCCATATTGAAACTGTAGATTAGGCTATTAGGTATGTTGGGATAACGCGCAATCAGCCCTGTGTCTATGAGTGTCTTATGCCAAGCTTCCTGTATGTAGGGGGTGCAGGCTTTATTTCTGCATAGTGATAGGCTCCATAAGAGGACAGGTTTGTGCTCCGTGGGACTTGGCACCGCATCCCGAGCATTCATGTTTGGTGGGGTGTGTGGCTCTGTTGCATCCTGCGACTCACTGCCAGTCCATGCAGAGGACTTGGCTGTAGGGGTTTATCAGTTGGCGTTGCATGTCCCGTGTGCATCGTGTGGGCTTACCATCCCAGGTGCGTGAGGCGTTGCACTCACTGACTTTGTGTGCCTGCCTGCCCAGGCATAAAGCGCATGCGGGGAGGGTGTGCACTGTTGACTGCTCGTGCTGAGTTCTCCTGTTGCATGTCAGGGATGGGGAGCGCGAGTGTTTGTCTCGTCTGGGTAGAGAGGGAGATCTGTGGCCTCGACGGTTCTTAAAGGGGTGTGCTCTGCAGTTCCGATGGGGAGAGCGTGAGCACGATTGCCCACTCCGGTGCATCTGCCTTCGGCTGGAGGTGGAGTTGGGGAGGAGAGACAATTCGTCCTGTGGGTGCGAGGAGAGTGGGTGCCGGTTGAGGGGATTTAAGTAAGGACCATGTGAGCCAGGGCCCGATGCGTTGTGAAAAGGGGTGGGGTGGTGTGTGAAACAACGCGGTAGGCAGCCCATGTTTTATTGAATGGCCAGTGTCATCATGGCCCAGCATCACGTTGTGTGGCGTGATGTGATGGGTTGTGTGCGTGTGGGTGTGTCATGTCCATTGCCCGTTGGGGTGTGGTGTGAATCGATGTGTTGTGGTGTGATGTGGTGCGGTGTGATGTAGCATGGAATGATGCGGTGCCATGTGATGTGGTGTGGAGTGATGCGTTGCGGTGTGTGATGCATTGCGGTGTGTGCGGTGTGCAATGCGTTGTGGTGCGCCGTGCGATGAGGGGGCATGTTGCAGTGTGCCCAGGCATGTGAGAAGGCAGTGCCATGGAGTGTGATGAGGTGCGTTGTTGCATTAATATATATTTCTTTTTTGTGGGAGCGAGGAGGGAGCGAGGATCAATGGATTAGTGGTCATCATAATGTGGGTGACTTTGTCAGTGCGTACCGTCGCCCTTGCATGCCTATCCATCGTAATTTCGGAGTAGATGGCTCGGAACCGTTCTCGGTTGAAGCTTCCTATGTCGAATGCAGCCAGGGTGTCCAGCATGTCAAACCACTCCTTGCGTATCGTTGCTTGATATTCGATGATGGCCAGATCGGTGTTGGTGCCGGCATGACAGGTGCATTGCAATTCGAGGTGTAGGAAAAAATTTACTACAGCGTTGGTGGGTTCCGCCAGCCAATTCTGCTCTTTCATGGTTTTTACGAAGATTTTGCTGGCGAAAGTTATCTGATTGCATGTTAAAGCCAAGTCGGGGAGGGCATTACGGGAGGCTTTGGAGGTGGAGACAGCTCTGAGTTGTAGCGTCGAGTTTTCAGTGGTGATGCCGAAGGTGTCATTGGCAATGGAAGTGGTGGGACGGGCTGCCTCTCGACAACCCTCCCTCGAAAAGTACCATAGTTCTACCCATTCTCCTTTGAGGAGTTTCTGTTTAGCATAGTCCGAGGGACTAAGCGACGCCTCGGTAGCAGCGGGAACTCCTCGAGGAAATGCTCCAGCCTTGGGAGTCTTCTTATCGCTGATCTGGTTGACTCCCAGTGGGATCGGTTGAGGCTGTGGGTGCTGGTCGTGATTCTCCTGCTCCTGTCTCTGGAATTTGTTGCAGGCGCGTTCCCAGTCCTGGTGTCGAGTTTGTCTGTTGTTGATCCAGATTTCCCGGAGGACGTCGATGACCGTTCCTTCTAGGATTCCTCTTTCCATGAGGTTGTGACGGTTTGCCTCAAATGCTTCTCTGTTGAAGTCGGGCTCCAGCTCAAGTAGGGGGTCTGGAATGGTGAATGGCATGATGTGTTGTGCCTGGAGCGAGGGGGGAAATAATAAATAATAGGACCGTCGTGGTCATGACTTGAAAGAAAGGAGGTATCCCCATTCTGAAAACAACTTAGAGAGCTTTATAGCTCTTGGTACTGGGAGGCGTGGATGCGGCGAGGAGCAAGGAGTTGATATTGCATCCATGTGACTCATCAAAGACTTAACTCCATCTCACTCATACTTTGCTTCGCTTGGAGGCACACTCTTTTGATAAGGCTTTAATGATAACCACATCAATGTCCATAGCATCAGGGTCTCTATATTTTGGCAAAGGTCATCCACTCCCTGCATTTGATAACCCTGCCAGAACACCTAGTCTACTTTTGGTGTTGGCATATCATTGGGCAGTGTTGTACCAGCCCTGTAGATCCACAGGGTTGTGCATCAGGATCTGTGCAACACTATCAGGGGGAAATCCTTCCAAAAATAGTGGAATGATTGCAGCTTCTTCCTTGATCTTAGAATTCTTGATTAGTTCCTTGAACTTGTCTATATATTGCCAGATTGGCATCTTCTTCTTTGATCACACTATCTTGTATAGCTCCATCATGGCTCTCACAGGGGTATCTACCTGTCTCCAGTTGCTCAGGAATGGCTCTTTAAAAATAGCCCAGGTCCCCCAATCTGGTGCAGCATTGAGATTGTTGATTTTAGCAAGCTTCCACTGACCAGCATTGCCAGTGATGTGCATGAGCACAAAAATGATCTTCTTTCAATCTGTGTTGTAACTGGTGTTGAGATCAAAGAACATTTTGCAGTCATTTATAAATAGCTCAGCTAATTGTTGGTTGCCTTCAAATTTAGTGGGCATGGGACCCTTGATGCATTGATCAGCATTTGCATTGGCCATATCTACATCATTTGGTGAGTCTGGTGGTGGTGGAGGTGGTGGTAAAGGGTTTCTAGGAGGCAGTGTAGGTGGTCTTAATGGAGGTGGAGGGGAATTGAACAAATATCTCCCCTTTGGTGCATCTGAAGGTGATGCTAGGCTTGTAAGATCTAGAGATAAGAGCAGTTTTGGGGTGTTTTCTAATGAGGATGTGAACTGTAAGGGGCTAGGTCATGCTGTTCCTAGCTCTGGAAGTGCCCTGAATGGGGCAGTCTCAAATAGGTTGCTAGACTCAAACAAATTCTCCTCTTGGGCAGAATTGGAGTCTGAGTCACTAGATGATGTGCAGAATTTGCCCTTTCTGCTGGAAGATTCTCCAGGTTCTTTAGGGGTCAGTCTGAGGTGCTCAGGGACATTCTCAATTCCTCCAGGTATGTAATAAGGTCCTTTGAGAGCTTCATCTTCTACAAAGAGATTGCCTGTGCTAGAATGGTATGCCCAGCATGTTTTCACTGAATCAAATAAGATCTCATGTCCTTGGAGATAATATGGATTCTGGAATCTGTGTGATCCATTGGGTGGGTGATTAGTGAACTGTGGGATCCAGAAATGATGCAATTCAACAGAGGTATCATTGTGTGTATTTCCAGATCTGATCTCAGCTATCTTTGTAGATTGCTTCTCCTTGAAGATGGTATGTACCTCAAAGTCCTCTTAATGCTTTATTTGGTGCAGGTGTGCCTCAACTGAATATTCTGGAAATCTTGATCAGGCACCAGTAACCTACCAGCTGGCTCTCAGGATGTTCAACAGTCTGTGCACTAACAAGATGATACTTGAGCTGTCTTGATAAGTTTGACTTAAATTGTTATGATGATGAAGTTGTCATCCAATCTACTCTATGATGTAATGCCATGAGGATTGTCCAAGACAATAACAAGATAAGGAGCTTGGCAAAAAGGCAATAGAGTAGACAGCACTTGAGCCTGCTGATAAGACTCAGGCTTGAGGTGAGTGTGGCAGGTGAGAGCATGGGAACAATGACTTGATCTCACCACAACCTTGGTAAGGTTGCCAGAGATTAACTTGGCTTACTAACAAGCTTTGCAGTGAGTTATAAGGTTTATACAAGCTAAGTCAAACTTAAAGTTCAACCTAAGACAAACTCTACTATTTATATGTAAACCTACTGTCTGTAAAAGGTTAGGAGTATCATAGGTATGATGTCATATGGTCATAGGGCATAATGTGTCATGAGTGAAGTCATAGTGACATCAGTATGATGAAGCAAAGGTAGGCATGTGTTAATCTATAAAGAGTGGGAGAAAAAGGTATGGATGAGTAAGCGCTGACAAATTCTTAGATAATCCTGACATAAGCCTGACATAAGTTTGGTCAGCCTGACTAATAATGTGACTAAGCATTTGTATGCACTGCCTTTGTTCCCTTCTTTCATTCCTTCCCTCCACCATCCCTTCCCTCCATCACCTTTGCCACTGCCTTAAAATAAAATTCAAATAAAATTCTGAAAAATGTAGGAGAATTTCTAGATGTCTTTATTACT
>MIPV01004262.1:19211-30747 GCA_001983365.1 Amanita bisporigera | reverse complement strand
CCCGCTTACCTTTGCCTGGTGCCACTTGCATCCAGACTACAAATAAGGTGAGTACATAACATAACTGTAATTGGAACAAAGGCTGACTGACTGGCATTACTCAAGGCATTAGCTTTAGCACGTCAAATGCCTATCATGGGTCAGGTAAAGATGTAATCCCCCAAACAGCACGCTCACCTGTTTGTTCCAGACTTTGTTGATCTTTGTGCTCCTCGTGTATGTTGAGCGGTTGATTGTGGACATGGGGTATGCTTGAGCCCCCCGGCTTATCATCAGCAGGCGGATGGTGGCTACCTCTGTGATTGGGCATGGTGCGCAAATCTGGGGGTCTGAGTAAAACTACTGATGACTCCCAATACTTTTATAGCTCCAGGCTGTTCATGATCACTACCGATGCACACCGGATGAGCTGTAAGTCAAATCTGTCGGATTTTACCACTTAGGTTAACTTCAGAGCTTTTAGCATCTTTTCGCATCTTGTGGCTCTTAGCATCCATTTTCCCCACATGACTAGCCAGGAATGGACTTGGGAGCAGAGCACTATGGTGTGATGGGTGCATATGTTTGTCATACCACCTGGATGTGCCTGGATTGAAATGCACCAGGCATCAAGTAGCCATACCAGGACTTGGGTAATGCGAACGGCCATCATGGCAGTCACACAGTCGGTTCGTCATAGACGTACCTAGACTTTGCGGCTTTTAGCATCCATTTTCCCCATGCAACTAGCCAGGAATGGACAGCTGTTAGCATCCATTTTCCTCCACGTGACTAGCCAGGAATGGACATGGGAGCAGAGCACTAGTGGTGAATGACAGCTGTACCAGGTAATGTGAATGGCCATCATTGCAGTCACACAGTACGTTCGTCATAGCCATACCTAGACTTCTATTCAAAAAGATTTCAGCCAGGTATTCATATGAACAGAGCCAGGTGGCCACTGAAGGGGGGCAGCAAACGACCATCATGGCAGTCATGCAGTACACTCACATGAACAGAGCCAGGTGGCCACAGAGCATCTATGCCAAGGTGCTATTGCCACGGCACCTGAGGCCGACTCTCAGCTCACCTGTATCACCAACCATGAATACAACACTCTTCCATACTGCCTCTTCCCCACACATGTGCCCAGCTATGATCCAATGCACTGGATGTTATCAACACTTTAGTGCCTCTGGTTACACATCCCATGTCACATGCACCTTAAGCATGGGATGCCGCGCAAGGTTTCAGGAGCACCTGGGCTTCCTATGACACATTGGCCATGACAGCAATGACAGTGACTGGGAGGATAATGATGGTCTAGATGGTGCTGCAGTGTGCACCTTTGAGGTTGATATTGAGATCGATGACCTTGATGATTTGGGTGGACCTCTAGGTAAGTAACTATACTATACAGCGTGATATGCAAATACCAATTCCCATCTATAAGCAGTCCTATATGAACATATTGAGATCGACAACCTTGATGATTTGGGCAGACCTCCAGGTAAGTAACCTACACAGCGCGATATGCAAATACCAACCCCCACCAGCAGTCCTATATGAACATATTGACTCTGATGATGAATGGGAGTCTGACGAAGATGGCGTAGAGCAGGGGGAGGGTGAAGATGATCCAGAGCAGTGGGAGGATATAACCATTCCCGTTTCGCAAATGCCCACTCCCATGTCACCTGTCAATCGCCAAGTTGCTACTACTCAAGTGACGCTCGCACAACCACTGGCTACAAAGTACGAGGTTGAACCCTTCCCCGAAGAAATCACAGCTGCACCAATCAATGTCCCTACCATCAGTCAATTGGCCTTCGCCGTATACCAGAAGAAACTCAATAACAATCGAATCTATGCCCCATTCTCATCCAAATTTGACTGGGAATTTGCTAAATGGGCAAAGGTGAATGGAATCTCATCCTCAGCTATAACCGAATTGCTTCAAATGTATCAAGAAAGTTGATCCGCTTGAATCTAACTCAAGTTGATGAATTGAAAGTTAGCAGAGGTGGCGGGCCTGTCATACAAGAATGCACGAGAGTTGAACAAACTCATCGATCAGAAACTACCAAGCCACCCTGCCTTTCACCACTGTGACATCAAAATAGGTGGAGAGACAGTAATCATGTATTCACGCAACATAATGGAGTGCATACAAGCATTATATGGAAGACAGGATTTTGCGCCTCACTTGCTACACAAGCCAGAGCGGCATTATCAATGTTTTGGTGACCAATGCATTCAGGTTTTCCATGATATGCATACCGGTTCATGGTGGTGGGATAAGCAGGTATGTCAAATAAGCAAAACATGTGTGCCATTTAGTTTAGAACCATACACTAGGTGGCTCTTGAAAGCTCTCAGCCTGGCGCCTTCATTGTGCCTGTTGTCCTTGCTTCCGACTGTACACATACCACGCAATTTGGCAATAAGACAGCCTACCCTGTCTATATAACAATCGGTAACTTGCCAAAAGAAATCCGACGCAAACTGTCTTGCGGTGGCCAGATGTTGCTGGCTTACCTGCCAACAACCAAACTGAAGCTCATTGCCAACAAGGCATCTTGATGACGCATGCTTCTGAATCTTATTCATTTGTGCCTACATCATATCGTCATGCCACTTGTTGATGCAGGGAAACATGGAGTTGCCATGAGCAATGGTATGGGAACAGTTCACCGTGTCCACCCATTGCTTGCTGCCTATGTTGGCGACTATCCTGAGCAAGTCCTGGTAACAGGTATCAAGACCGGTGAATGTCCTAAATGTGAAATCTGGCATGACCAACTGGGTGAGGTGCAAGTGCATTTGAAAGCGCAAGACATCTCTGCTGTCCATACCTCGCTATCCATGTTGGGAAGCAAGACACATCGAGAATACATCAATGCATGCAAGGCAGCGCGCATCAAGCCCATTGCTACACCATTCTGGCTGCAACTCCCATTCGTCAACATATTCCAGGCTATCACACCAGACACATTACACCAGCTCCTTCAAGGTGTATTCAAACATGTCATATCATGGTTGGTCAAGGTGTACGAGTGCACCGAGATTGATGCACGCTGTCAACACCTCATCCCCAATCACCATGTCCAGGTTTTTACAGGAGGAATTACAGAACTTTCCCGTGTTACAGGGAAGGAACATGGACTGATCGGCTGGGTAATACTTGGCATCATTGCGGATATGAGTCTCACAGCCAGGTACGATGCATCACGCCTTGTTCGTGCTGTTTGTGCTCTGCTTGACTTTATCTACCTTGTGCAATTGAAGCTGATCTCGGATCATCATCTCATGTTGATGAAGAATGCACTTGACAGGTTTCACGAGAATAAGAATATCTTTGTCAATTTAGGAATTCAGGGAGACTTCAAGATCCCTAAGCTACATGTGTGTTTACATTATATTGAATCAATCCAGCTTTTTGGGACAATGGATAACTATGACACGCAGTACACAGAGTCCCTACATATTGACTTGACAAAATCAGCATACCGTGCCTCCAACACATGCGACGAAATGCCACAGATGACAACATGGTTAACGCGGCGTGAAAAGATCCACGAATTTGATCAATATAATGAATGGAATTGCCTAGATGCAGACCCCTCGACCTCCACACCAACTCGCAGCCCTCTACATCCATCCTATTGATATATCCAGATGACATCCTATCCAACGATACAGTCTGTATCAATCAACAATCTTATCAATGATTATGGTGCCGAATTTTTCTATGCAGCATTCACCAGATTTGTAGTTCTTTGGCGGAACCCTCAAACAACTCATGCACAATTAGAAAAAGAAATTTTGGATGTCCATTGATATACCTACTTCCGGTTGGTAGACACAGAAGCGGTGGAAAGTTGCAGGCCAGAAAATTCCCATAAACCTCACTTGATAAAGTCCGGGCAGTCCGAGGTGCTGGTTCGTGGTCAGAACTAGGCAGATGTTGGGGAGGGCGGTTAATGGATACGGAGAGTGCCGGACGGTGGACGGAAAGAGCATGGCATCGGATGTCGGAGGGAAGTGGGAGGAACAAATGACTGAGTACATGAACAACCGGGGACTTCTGAAATACTAGAACGAGCGTGAATTGAGAGTAAAGCAAATGACACAGTATGACACTGGGCTATATTCTGTTGCTACACTACTTAATCTATGTATTTATACAGAAATATTCTACAACAAAGTCGTCCGACAACAGCCATGAAAAGGGTGGAGAACAAAGGGAGTGCATGTGGGTGGTACGACAGGAATTCTCGCCTTTGGCAATACTGGACTGGGACTTGCGTCGTTTGGGCATGATGGTGCTATGATCGAACCGTCGTATGCTGCCAGGGTCCAGGGTTGGATTGCGCTAAAGTTTTCTAGGGCCAAGTGTTTAGTGTATTTGCTTCTTTCATAACCATGCTTTTCCTTTACTGTACTAGTCCACATGTGCTCGTGTCTGTGCTGCGCAAGTCGATACTTCCGTGGGTTCCGATATTCGATATCCACGAGTCTGTATGTTGGATATGCCAGAGTTAGATGGCGGATACTTCTTTGCACTGTTTCTCTGCCCATGTGCAGATGTACGTAGTCCATGGTGTAGTGGCTCAGTGTTCATGGCGCAGATGTTCCGGACTTTTGGAGCGGATGTTTCTAAGTGCAGGATCTCAGGCACTCCGTTGGCTTGGCTATCAAATGCATGATACAAAGATCAGCACCGTGTGCCCTTGCCTTTGGCGCGTGCTCATCACCATATACCCTTCATTAGCCTCTCCATTTATCATTGTATTTGATATAAAGATACTAACTCAAATTTACCCACAGTTGATTCCATTCGCATTCAACCTCGCCAGAAAGACAAGAATGGGCAAATAGTAGCAGGGTGGTTTAATACTGCCCTTGTCCGATTGGGGGAGAACGCCGGTATGCAAGGTATGTTAATCTCAATGTCTCAGTGGGCTGTACCACAACTTATTATCTATGTCTACAAGCATATCGTGTTGTTCAAGTCTGGGCAATATTCAGTATCAAACCGGCTGCTGTCCAATTTCTCTTCGGCACGTGCAACCTTCCACCGAAACACTTGGCATACATGGAATGGTTCACCCCATTCCAAAGAAATCCAGAGCCCAAAACTGGCTTGTATAAAGTGTCGCACTTGTCACATAATAATGCTCGCATTATTCCTGTGACGGATATCATACAGAGTGTTCACCTCTCACCACTGCCTGGAAGCCACATACCTAGAGAATGGAATGGTTGCACAGTACTGGTGTTGAAAGAGGGAACAGCAGCGCAGCACAGCTAAGTAAGTCTTTCAACTACTTACATTTCTTTATACTGTGTTCTGCTTTCTTAATCACTCAAGTTAGTTAAAAAACTGAAGAATCATCGCTCAGAATGACCTTCTTATATAGACTTTTGGAACCCTAACCTAAGTACAATGTACACTACCTGTTATGGTTATCGGAACCGAAATCGGTACTGTAATGAGTCATTCTGAGTCATTCTATTAATATACCTTCCATAATAATCCATATGACTCATTTTCAGAGCCTTATGACTCATGCACAGTCATAATCTATTTATAGATGTTCTAGATTGTTCTATATGACTCATGCGCAGTCATATGAGTCATAATTAGTCATATTAAAGGAACCAATGATCCAGTGAGTCATTTGCATGACTCATTATCATTAGTTAAATATGAAACACATAAATAATAGTTATTAATTGTAATCTAATAAGATTAGATATGATGTAGATACGATAAGATATAGATTAGATTATAGATTAGATTAGATAACTAATGAAGCGTATTAGATTCACTAATGAAACCTATTAGAGTTTCAACACTCCCCCTTGTTGAATATTTGACTGAATGTTAATTCCACACAAACCAAGCATCTTGGTATGTTTATCAACATTAGGTTCTTAGTTAAAATATCAGCTGCTTGATCATCTGTTTTAATATAATAGAGATCAACTAAATCTTCTTTCACACATTGTCTTATATAATGATATCTAACATCCATGTGTTTTGTTCTTTGTTCTTGAGCTGGATTAGAAGCCATATAAATAGCCGCTTGATTATCCATTATTAAAGGAATAAATGTAATTCTATATCCTAACTCTTCAAACAAATTCTTTAACCATGATATTTGTCTACATGCATCAGATGCAGCCATATATTCTGCTTCTGTTGATGATAATGCTATGGTTTTTTGTTTTTCTGACTTCCAGTATACTGGTGCTCCTGCTAATTTTACAACCATTCCAGTTGTTGACTTTCTATCAATAATATTTGAAGCCCAATCAGCATCAGCATAACATATTAATCCATGTGCATCTTTTCCATTATATGTTATACAGTAGTCAAGTGTACTACCAACATATTGTATTATATGTAATGCCTTCTTAATGTGCTCTTCTGAAGGATTACTTACAAATTGAGACATTAGAATTGTAGCATATACAATATCTAATCTTGTACACATTGCTAAAAATAATAACGATCCAATCAATTGTTGAAAGTATGTTATCATTTCTTGTGTAGCTTTGCCTTCATATTTATTTGGTACATAACCAGCTGGTAAAGGCATATTGACTGGTTTTGCATTTATTAAACCAAATCTTTCTACAATTTTCTTGGCATATTTGGTCTGATCTATTGTGACAGTATGATTATTTTCATTAATCACAATATTCATTCCTAAGTATTCACTTAGATCTCCTAAGTCTCTACTTTCCCATTTTTTCATAAACTTTTGTTTAAATTCATTAACAGTTTTCTCATTATTGCCCATGAATATTATGTCATCAACATATAAGATAATTACAACTATATCATCCTTTGTTCAATATACATAAATTCCTGTGTCAGCAAATAATCTTTTGAATCCTAATTTGATTATACTGTTATGTGCTTGTATATTCCAAGCTAAAGATGCTTGTTTCAAACCATATAATGCTCTTTTTAGTTTGTATACTTTATTAGAGTCTTTGGTTTTGAAACCTTCCGGTTGTTCCATATATATCTCCTCTTCTAATTGGCCATATAGAAAAGCAGTTTTAACATCTAGTGCTTTGAGAACCCATCCCTCTAAAGCTGCTAATGCTAATAAGTTTCTGACAGTTTCAAATCTTGTAACCAGACTAAATGTGGCTCCAAAGTCTATTCCTGGTACTTGTGAAAAGCCTTGAGCAACCAAACACACTTTATATCTATTATCAGATTGCTTTATAGTAAAAACCCATCTACATCCAATAGGTTTACGATCTTTAGGTCTGTCAACTAATTCCCAAACATTTCGTTTTTCTATAGATTTAATTTCTTCTTTCATGGCATCTACCCATTTATTGTATGATTCTAGATCTTTTATCTTTATCTTTGCAAGATCTCTATATACAACAGGTATTCCTTTTCTTCTATTTTCTTGTTCACTAAGTCTTGTTGCTGCTTTTGATAAAAGAGCTATAAATTTTGCTCTTAACTTATTGTCATTTTCATATAACGTGACCCGCCGGAAAATTCCAAAAAAAATCAGCCTTGAAAAGAAACGAGCATAGCTTGCCGAAATCTTCACCAAAATACATAAAAGTTAGTGCATTAGAATCGGAATAGATAGTATTTTTATTCTGCAGTAGACCGAGCTCGACAACACCTTATTTCGGAGGTCCTGTTACATGACATGCTGGGATGTGTGACTAGCGACACCACCAGTGGACAACAGTCACCTTCGTCAGGGCAAAAGGTGGAAGAATATCCCCAGAAGTTCAACAGATCATTGTTTGGCTCTCAGCCGTCCTTTCAAGACATCAGGAGATTCAAAGAGGCTGGGGGCACCATATACCCATTCCCGAAAGTTAATTATCCCATATCCGGAATATTATACAATCAATATACTGATCATTCCGATTCTAACACGCTAACTTTTATGTATTTTGGTGAAGATTTCGGCGAGCTATGCTCGTTTCTTTTCAAGGCTGTTTTTTTTTGGAATTTTCCGGCAGGTCATGTTATCTGAAAACAACAATAATTTTTTCAATATGCTGTTTATCAGCTTCTCCAAAATTATTAGTATCAGATTTTTCTATATCTTCCATCTCAATATCCTCTATTGCTTTATCAAATTGTTGTTGAGCATCATCAAAATCTTTATGCTGTTGAATTGCTTCAACATTATTGTCAACTTCTTTTGGTAATAAGGAAGTTGATGGATTTGATTCATTTTCAATTAAACCCTTCTTGGTTTTCATAACTTTTTTAATCCTTTCTTTTTGTTTAAAAAGTTTATCTCTTTTAAGATCATTTTGAATTTTAGCTTCAATTTGAACTGGATGTTTATCTCCATAAATATTATCAGCTATAACTCTAACTTTTGGTTTTCTAGAACTTTTTCTAGTAGTTAGCTGTTGTTCATTGATGATCTTAGGTCTTGCAGCTTCAACTTTATCTCTTGTAGCTGCTTGAAGATCTAACTTTTTTCCAATCTTTTTTACTGCTGGATTCAATTCATTGAAAGTTTTGATTTGAGGTTCTTGTATTGATGATGAAGCAATTGGTGTATTATTTGATTTTGATAGAATAGGATCATTAGATTGAGTTTCTTTTTGTTTTCCTTTTATATCTCTCAATCTTTGAAGTTTTTCTTTAATAACTTCATTTTCTGATTCTGAATTATAATCTGATCTTGATAGTGATTTATAAGAAGACTTTTTATCTATATCATCATTATCTAAATCATGATCTATTGATCTTGATGATGAACGATGTGAAGTATCACTGTCATCTGGATAAGTGTCTACTTTTTTAGACTTATGATCATCTGAATCCGACAAATCATCATTATCCAAACTATTTGAATCATAAAATGATTGCCTATTATCATTGATTGTAGTGTCATGATTATAATAGTTTTTGTTTGTAGGAATTGTTCTAAGATCTAAAGTTGGGTTAGATTTAATATGAATTAGTTTATCTTTTGATAGTTTAGGAAATATGTTTTCATCGAATATGGCATGAGTGGCAACTACGATAGTATTTTTATCATTCATAAACTTATAAGCTTTGTTATCATAACCAATAAATATCATTGCTTCAGCTCTTGGTGAAAGTTTATCTTTACGTCTTTCTTTTACTACATAAACATATGCCAAACATCCAAATATTTTAAATGATGATGGATCTGGTTTTTTATTCATCATATTTTCATAAGGTGTAGTCCATTTAGTTCTTCTTAATGGTGTATGATTATATATGTGGACTGCAGTTTCAAATGCAAATGACCACCATGATTTAGGACAACCAGATTCTAATAAAAGAGTCTGTGCCTTCTTCAAGATTGTTTCATTTAATTGTTCAGCTCTACCATTTTGTTGATGAACATGTGGAGCACTTAGTTCATGTTTTATACCTTTCTCTTGAAAATAGTTATTAAGCTTTTGATTCACAAATTCTCCCCCTCAATCTGAATGCATACTTTTGACTTGTAAAGTATATTGATTTTCCATAAAGACAATATATGCCTTAATAGAATTAAAAGTATCTGCTTTAGATTGTAGTAGTGCTATGTAAGCAAAAGAAGAATAATCATCAAGAATTAATAAAGCCCATTTTTGTTTGTGATAAGACTGAATAGGTAACTCAATTAAATCAACATGTATAAGTTCAAGTATTTTAGTAGCTCTCTGAGTAGAAATATGATAAGGTTTATTATCAAGTTTACCCATTATGCATGTTTTACAAATACTTTTCATATGTGGCTTAGTAATTTTTGAACTATTTTCAGTATTTCTGAACAGATGACTTAACACATTATTATTTGGATGTGCCATCCTTTGATGCCAAGTAAAATAATCAATAGTTTGTGAACTATTTTTAAGTAATATGTGTTGTGAAGGTCTTTTTATTATAGTGGATAACCAATGTATAGAATTGGTTTCAAGGGGGTATCCCTTCAACGTTATGTTTCCCTTATGTATTATAGTGTGTTGTTTTGTGTGATATACGTGATAATATATACTAGTTAATTGTGGTACAGATACTAATCTGTATGGCAATATTGGCATATAGCAGACAGTCCAGTTTACAACATATGTTCCATGTCTGAAAACTATCTGTCCTTCTCCCTCAATGAATGTCTTATTGTTTTTGTCAGCTGTAGTAACTGGTATTGGTGTAATGAATTTCTTATATGTGGTAAAGTCACTGATAAATGGTGTACAATGATGTGTTGCACCAGAGTCAATTACCCACTTATCACTCTTATTCATAATCATAATTTGTTCACTAGGAACATTTGATTCATAATTACTATATATACATTTATATCTACTGTTATTCATATCATGACTTGACATGTTCAACATGTCCTGCTTAGTCAATGATTTAAGCACTAAAACAGTATTAGTTGAGTAATTTTCATCAAAATTTGAACCATACCCTATGTTACTGTTGTCCATATTTGCATCAAAATATTCAAGTTGTTGTTCTTCATCAGTGTACCGTGGATCATCATCATTTCCCTGATGTAATTCATGTTCACTAGATCCAGATGTAGAACTCTCATCAGGTGTTCTTAATCCCAGTACAGGATTCTCTTCAAATGTTAATAACTGTTGTACTGCTTCTGCAGAACTCCCAAGACTATTTTCACTTTCATTTGATACTGATGTTTCAGGGGATTCAGGTGTCCTAAAAATCCTCTTCTGATCTTCTTCTGTAGGTTCAAAATCAACCACTTCATCTGTAGTAGTTTCTTGATTGATACTAATGTCATCAATTCTTAGTGATGAAAGAGGTTTATCAACATCTCTATCATCATAAATCATGATATCAACGCCATCAAGTCTATATAATAATTCAAGTGATGAAAGAGGTTCATCAACATCATTATCATTATAGATTATGACATCATCAGAATAATAAGTTGGTAACTTATTATCATTCCAATCATTCTTTGGTAACCTACGTCTGTTAAAATCAGTATAAGATGATTTAAAACTATTATCATCATCAACTATCATGGGGTTAGCAAAATGAATTGTAGTAGAAGAATCTCCTTTATTCTTCTTTAACTTATTCAATTCTGCCAATAGAGCATTATTTTTCTTCTTCTTGTTAGCTCTATTTAATTCATTACATTTCTTCTTATCTTCCTTACTCATGGAAGATCCATTTGCTTTGTTAGCAAATTTGTTAAAACTTTGTCAAGGAACAAATGATTTCTTATTATTGAATTTATTCTTATAAGATCCTCCTTTAAATCCATTATTGTTAGATCCAGAATGCTGGTCTTTCCAATTAGGGTTTGTATCAGGATTCTTTGAATGTTAGATCCAATATTAGAAATCTGAGCATGAGCTGTTGGTTTAGTATTTTTTCCTTTTGATACAAAAAGGTTGTAATCATTATGAATTTGTGGAATGATTTTTGCTGTAGTAAATTCTTTAATATCTGTATCAACAATATTAGTAACAAGATTTGCATATTGGTGACTAAGATTATGTAATATAAAGAATCCAACTACAAAGTCTGGAATTTTATACA
>MIPV01004225.1:0-24338 GCA_001983365.1 Amanita bisporigera | reverse complement strand
GCATTTTCATCTGCTGGCATAACAATTAGCAAGAGGCACAATTGACTTGGAGCTGATATTGTTGAAGCACTTCAATTTTGAAGTGCTGGTTCTGCCATGATTTAATTCTCCATGAGAATCCTTCTGTAATTGAGGAGAAGAAGCAAGAGGTGGGTGGGGACCTGGGGGCACAGTTGAAGGACAATGAGGAGATGAAGTTTTAGGCGGACACGTATGGGCCATACGTGTCCGCCTAAAACTTCAGGACAAAAGTCTTCAGCGTTGCCTGTGACCACATAGCTGGGGATACCATGATCTTGAACATGGCTGCAAGTTGTAAGAAGGATAGAGGAAGAGCCAGTGCGACAAGACAAATTTTCTAGCTACTCCAGATGAGTTTTGCAATTGCTGAAAGTCTAAAGCTTTACCTCGTTCGTGACCCAATCCATCATCTGCCTCATGTCCTGAGCAGTTGAGGCATTCGATGCACGTGCACCTTTCTGCTTGAATTCACAATGCTCCTCTAATTCCTTTACTAGCACTTGCCGCTGCTCCTCAGAAAGATTATTCACTTCTGTCCCGATATCTAGTGTCTGCTGGACATCCACTAAAGACAGGCGTTCGCCCTCTGGCAGACCTAAATCCTCAAAGGTTAGACGGGGATTGAATAGATAATAAAAATGTATAGCCTTACCATCATTGAGTTCCTTCACTTTACGGTGCAATAGAGCATTTGTGATGCTCATGGCCTGCTTAGATTTCAAGACAGGCTTTGACAGTACAAGGTGTCGGATGTCGACCTCCTTCTTCTTGTATCTTTGTGCCAGTTGTCAGATAACTGTATCTTGAAAGTCATAGATTGCTTTGATCTCATTCTGCAGTCCCTCAGCATTCTTCAGCATCATCTCGCTTCTCAGCCACGCTGTTTCCTGTTCAGCAGTTGTCAAGGGTTGTTGAATGCGTTTGTGACATGGTTGAACTGGCTTCCCAGCATTCCTCTCAGCCCATGTGCTAGTTTGCAGTGGCTGTGTCATGTCACCAGTCGCACATGCAGCAAGTTCTCTCTGCTGGCGCAAGATCATAGTGTACTGAGTATATTCATCAATCCCATCATGATGACTCTCTTTGTCAGATCTTCTATCATCCTTGATCTTGGTGAGTATTGAGATTTGCTTGTCAAACAGATATAGCCTACCTGGTGACTTTGATCAGCCACTTCATCATGGTTAGATGCACTGCCATCCTCCACGTCATCAGTGGTGTCTTCTTGAGTAGAGGGATTGACAAATGTTTGATCATGCAGGTTACGTGCACTCCCTTTGTCAGCGCCATCAGCAGGATCATCTTGAAAGGGATCGACAAATATAAGATCAGGAGGGTTGAATGCACTGCCATCATTGGCACCGTCAGCAGGATCATCCTGAGTTGAGTCATTGCCAGTAATCGCCTTTTGTGCACTTCTGGATGCCTGTCATCTAGTACTATCGGATGGTGGTCGTGTCTTGCTTGGTGGTGGTTGGATATTATGTTTTTGGTACATTGGTCTATTATTGAAATTGTTTCCTATACTCCCCAGAGGTGGCATTGAGGCATTATTATAGTTGGGTTCAAAAGATTCAGCATTATTGACATTATTGTGTACAGGTATATTGTCTTGTGAATGTGAATGAATGTGTGTTTCCGAAGGATTGTTTACTTGAGTATTATTATTGACAATTGTAGTGTAGTATGCAGGTTGTTGAACCTGAAAATTGAGTGGCCACTGAGAACGAGCATGGAGACCTGTGAAACCATTGGTTACATGTGGACATGGCTCTGCATGTGAGCCCTGAGAAGCAGCTGCCAATCCAGTGGCACATTTTCTGCATCTTGTGTTCCAGATCGATGCCCAGGATTTCCCCCAGTGACTGCACTATTCAGCAGCCTGTGCTCACTATTCCATTGACCATTGTGCATTGGAACGGGGTTGAAATTTGCACAACTGATCGTGTTGAGTGTTTGCGCCACCCCAACTTGTCATTTTTCCAAGGGTCTGATCCAGCATAGGTTACCCACATGTGCGATTCAAAATCAAACCACCACATTCCATCGTTCGACTTCTCCATGGCTCAGCATGAATCCCACCCTTCTCTTTTTTACATTATGTCTCATTGATGTCGTAGGAGAGAACAGGAATTCAAACCGCATGCCAGCCAGGCAAGTGGGCTTACCTTCCAGTGTTGACTCGGCTGCATCGTCTATGAGCAACATGAACTTAGATGACGATTTGTTTGATGGGTTAGATGAGCTCATTAGTGGACTTGCCAGTCGTTTCTGGTTTTATGTAGTCTATGCTGGTTGAATCACAGGCATCTTTTGCAATTGGTATGCATGATGAAGTTTAGCTATGTCTATAACTTATCGTTTGGCAGGGGTCTTGTAAGTAACCTCACAAATGGAAGCTCAGGAAACAGCTTTGAAGGCTTCAATGACAAGTGGGAAGCTGTCCAAGCATGGAATGGCTATGTACAATCAATGATAATCCTTGGAACTCTGATTACAGGACCTACACACTTCAGTAATGTCAGAGGTGTGATTGTGCCTTCGACTACAAATAGTACACAACATGGTCAGGCTCCAGTGGGAAATTGTGGACCAGGCTCTGCGCAAACAATTCACTGTGCAGCAGCAGGAACTGGTCAAGTCGCAGGTGCTAATAGCAGGTGTCATGCGCAATCTGGCAATGCAATGGCTGCTCCTCAACTGCCTTCTGCGACAGCCACTTCTTGCCCACCTCGACCATCTGGTACAGCTGGAACCAGTCATGTTGCAGCCGCTAATAGCAGGCGCCATGCACAATCTGGCAATGCAGTGCCTGCTCCTCGACTACCCAGCACTGCAGCACCTTCTGCCATGCCTGCTTCTCCTCCCCCTGTGGATTCTGTGGGAGGGGACGAGGTCTTTTGGGTTATAGCCCAAGGAGAGTGGCTGGGTGTGTACAGGACAGTGTAAGTAGCATTACATCAGAAAGTGGTATATCTGATCATCTTACAGTGGAGAAGCTGAGAGCACCATCAGCACAGCACCCATTTGTCAATTTTACTGCGTCATAGGTGAATTGCACACATACATGTTCTTTACTCACAAGTACATGAATAATAACGTCCACCACATTTAGTGATATGTCAGATATGTAGTTTGTAGATAGCAATATGTGATGCCAAAATGTAGTTTCTGATCAGCTTGGATCTATTTCCAGGTGCCACAACATTGGCATGTAACGCATGGCTATCCAGGACTTGCATTCCAGTTTCTCAGGTGAATGATGTTAAGTTGTATAACTGTGTCATGCATCATTTATCTAGTTTGAAGCAGCTTGTCAAGCCTGCCAGTGATAGTTGCAGCATTGGCAACTTTCAGCTATCAAGGACTCCGACAGAATAAAACTACTGACTTGGCAGAGTCAGCATCATAAGTATCTTACTGTCTAGTCATTGTTATTTCTCGAATATATTAGTTAATAAGCTAGATTCAAAGTAAGTAATGTATTACGACTCTCACAGTGACATCAAAGCTAATTATTACACTTGTACAGTACTACAGATTGCCAGGCATGCAGCCGTCAACACTAACCAGCTGAGTCTGGTAATGTTATTTCTCGAGTCTATTAGTGCTTGTTGAAGTAACATATCATGACTAGTACAACATGACTTGGAATACTATATCTAATGGCCATCCTAGCCTGTTATCTTTAATATGTTATCTTCAAGTTTGTGACACGACACCCACCATGTGACTCCTTTGTTTACTGGACTTGCAGTTGCACTGCCTTGTTGCGTGTTTATGCCTGCTGTCAAGCAGCAGTCATCATCCAAGAAGTATTGCAACTATGGGAAAGGAGGTGTTGTCCTGCATAACCAAGGGAAGGCTGCTGTGTGCAAGCACATGGAAAGGGACTGCACATCTAACATGGCTCAATACCAGCAACGATGTAAAGGTATGGCTATCTAGGAAGAACTGGTGGGTAGTACTCACTTTTATTTTCTAGAATGGCTATATACAGAAACAATGCCGAGTGATGATGTGGATGTGGACGAAGATTATGAAGTGTCTATGTTTAACGATGCACTCCATGGAAACGAAGTCCTGGAAATCAGTCATGCAGGTGGTGAACACATTGAGTCATTAGGGAGCGAAATAAGGTGGTCCATGTAAGTGCTATCCATCTTCTCCTTTGTCATTGATTTTTGAAAAGCTTGCTACATGCAGGGGGAAACACTGGGACAATAGAAATGAGTGTGATAGACTGGAGAAGTTGATCAGGGGTTTCATGAAACAAATAGAATATATGGTCAGCGCGTATCAGCAATGGAGCTTGCATATGAAGGAGGCAGGATCAGACGATAACATTTTACCTCTCAGTGATGAGGCTGTTGAAGGAACTGCCAAAATAACTCTGATTGATACACATCATGAGTGACTATAGCCTGTGCTTAGTCGAGAAAGATTGATAAATTGAAGATACCTCAAGCACAACATACACTATGCTTGCAACGGACAAAGTTGTTATGGTTGCATTGGTTTGGCAAGGGATGGTACCATGTGCCCCTTACGGCCCTTCATATGCAGTCTCAATTCGTCTACTAGAGCTGTATTGAAGTCTTTGGTGCCATTGTCCCCATTTATCAATACAGCCATTCGTAAAGGGCTTACTAGACGTCCATGGCATAAGTTTTGCAATTACTTATGTATCTGGCCCATAATACTAATCCATTCCAGGTAACATATAAGCGGAACTATATGTCAGTCTTCTCAATGTGTTATGATCTGTACTTGGAGATCCTCGAAAGAAGTCAAACTATGGTGATGAAGGCATTACATTGTGATGATGCATCATGGTGCATCAAGAATACTTGCCCAGCTTGCTCTTACAAGTTGCATGAAGAAAAGAAACTTGTCTTTGACATGCTGATTACAATGGACAGGAATAATTAATTGAAGCGCCTGCAGAGAGATGTGGCATCAGTGATGGCACAACCTGCGACAGATGGAGAGACAACTAAGGAACGTCCAGACCCACGTTGCACTCCAGGTGACTATTATTTAACAAGAGACAAAGTCAACAAATGGGCGAAGTCAGTATTAGAGGAAGAGATTATCGGGACTATGCCAGTATGTATTTTATAAAATGTTGAAAACCCATGATGACACTGGCTGCAGCTACGGGATGCTGTGGAACGGACTGCATGCTCGTCTCTCTGGAACAACATGATGGACCATCTAATGTCATGCATGTGGGGTATTTTCAATGAGACAGGTATATTTCTTGCGCTTTGTCAGCACAGCTTTGTCCTTCTAGTGGCAGACATGGTACAAAGTGGAGAGATGGAAGTATTATGCCCCTCAATAACAAAGACTCAGCTAACTAGTATTTACAGGGCAAAGTATCCGCTTGCTGTTGTGTTACGAATTTTTCATTCTTTTTACAAGTCACTCTTTAATCTTATCTTATCTTATCAGTTGGTCTTATCTCATCAAGCTTGGATAGCTTATCAAGTTATCTTATCTGTTACATAAGCAGATTAGATAAGAGATACATGAGGAGTACACATGTAGACCATGAAGAAACCATGAGGACACTAGTATATATACAGTAGGTAGTTTAGTGTAAAGACCCAAGCTTAGAGATAGTCTTTTCTACAAGACATCTACTAGAGCATAATAAATCCTCTTTTCCACACCCTTCTCCTTTCTTCATTGAGTCATTCAAGCCTTGAGGATTGTGTTTAGTAGAGTCTTGAGAGACTCCTGACATAATCTCTAAGCTTTGCACTCACCACTTGAATTACCTTTCACTTTTCTTGACATTATTACACGAGGATTGAGCCATGGCTCTTCTCGAAGTTCTCACAGCTATGTTTGTGACAATGTTCACATTCATATTTTGAAGCCAGCGAGCGATGATTGCATCTCTGACCATGAATGCGTCAGGAGTGATTACATCATGGATGGGTCGTGAAGTAACCCTAACAGACGAACAATGGGAGGACGAACAGAACCGGGTGCAAACCCAAGCAACACAGATGGCAACCATGTTGCAACAAGCGATCCAAGCAATCAATGACGCATCAAGGGAAAGTGCCAGGACAGATAGGGAAAACAAATGAAATCAACTGAAACGACCAGAGCTAAAGTTAGATCCCCCTGAGTACTATGAGGGTGAGCCTTCGGAGATCGATGCATGGTTAAGGCATATGACACATTATTTTTCAGAAGTCAGGGTGACAGATGATGATCGAAAGATCAGCTATGCGTTACAGCGAATCAGAAAGGGCAAAAACAACAAAGCACAGAATTGGGTTAACATTAAAATTCAGGAAATTGCTGCATACAAAGTAGAGTGCGTAGAATTTAATGCGGCACAACCAGGATGAGTTATTACAAAATTGGAAACAAGAGAAGGAGTACTGGAAATACCAGCAACAGAGGAAACCCCATTGAGACCGGCTTATTGATTCAAGAACCCTGTACCATTTTATGGATGGGGAGAGTTTATTCAGAAAGCAAGGGATTATTTCTTAACCACCGAAACCAGGGAAGATGCAGTCAGGAAAATTCGAGAATTATGGCAAGGCAATAAAACGGTTGAAGAATATATTGTCGAGTTTAAGGGATGGGCACAATTAATGGGTTTCAATGACATTGCATTAGTCGATCAATTTAAACAAGGAATACGAACTGGTTTAGGACAGAGAATCATTGAACTCAGTTCACCTGGTGATGGCTCGCAACCAGGGCAGTTAAATCAGTGGTACGAACGAGCTACGGAACTAGAAAAGCTACAAAGGGAAGCTGATCAGTTTTACGGACAAAGACCGAATTGATTCAATAACCCACAGGCAAACCAAGGAAATCGGTTCAACCAGAATAGGCTGCAGCAAAGTATCAACAAACCAACCCAGACCAATGCACAGGCAGGACCCTCCACCACGATCAAAGGAGCGGGAATTCCCATGGACGTAGATCGCACGAGGACAACACAATCAGTCACATGTTATAATTGCGGCAAGGCAGGCCATATTTCGAGGGATTGTCGAAGCAAGGAAGCAGTCAGGGAAACAATGACTGAATTAAAATGCTATAGCTGTGGAAAGCTGGGTCACATTGCCCGAAATTGCAAAGGAAAAGATGCAATCAGGGAGATCACTGTTGACACATACTTTGAAACAATGACGGAGGAAGAGAGAACGGAGATGGCGAGGAAGTTGGGTTTTGGCAGGGACCAGTGAGTGTCAACTCTGACTCACTGGCTGATGGGTCTATACAGTATGGTGACTTTGTAAAAATGGACTATGTCAATATAAACAGTTTGATTTATGAAATTCGCCATCTGGAAAACCCTATAAGGAGTTCATCCCTTCAAGACAAAAAAACACAGTTACACCTAGGATCAGCAGCATGGATGCTAAGGAAAATATGGCATGACGACAAATGTGTCATGGATCTAAAGATCTTTGCTAACCAACAAAAAGAAGATGAGATCTCATCTGAAACCTTATGAGAGGTGAATCAGATGATGGAATCAGAAGGACTGTGGTTCTTAAAGCAATTAAAAGAACCAAAATGGATTATGGCTTCAGGAAAATGACAAATGGACTTACAATGTGTGGTTACCACATTGGATACAAATCAGGTGCTTGACGTAAAAGGATTATTGGACAGCGGATGCACCAGTTCATGTGTATCTGCCGAATGGGTAAAGAATCATGAAATTAATACTACCAAACTCCCCAGAGCAATATTGGTGTATAATGCAGATGGAACCTTAAACACCAATGGAGCAATTACTGAAGTCATAAAATTGCAGGTGGAAATTCAGGGTCATATTGAGGAAATGGAATTTGGTGTAACAACGCTGGGAAAAACTGATATGTTTTTAGGATTTGATTGGCTCAAATATCATAATCCAGAAATTGATTGGCAAGTGAACAAATTACGATTCACTCGATGCCCAGGATCCTGTCACAGATCAATTGATGTGGAAGAGCCAGAAGACGAGATCGAAAATTTAATCCAACTCGAAACAGGAGATCGATTACTGGCAATTCATATTGGGTACCCAGAATATCTACAATTGATAGGACAGCAAGAGGTTAAGCCTAAGGTGGAACAAAGTAAACTGATGGATTGAGTGCCCAAACCATACTGGAAATTCAAAAAGGTATTCGAAAAGGAAACCTTCAACAAACTACTGCTGAGAAGGCCATGGGATCATGCGATCGAGTTGACTCTGGGGTCAAAACCATTGGACTGTAAAATATATCCGTTAAACGCACACAAACAGGAGCAGCTAGACCTATTTGTCAAGGAACATCTAGAGACCGGAAGGATAAGGTCAAGTAAATCTCCAATGGCTAGTCCATTCTTCTTTGTAAAGAAAAAAGATGGATCGTTACAACCTGTTCAAGATTATTGGAAATTAAATGAGATGACGATAAAGAATCGATATCCTTTACCATTAATCTCTGAATTAATTGACAAACTGAGCAACGCCAAGATCTTTTCCAAAATGGACATATGATGCGGATACAACAATATTCGCATCAAAGAAGGAGACGAATGGAAAGCAGCATTTCGAACCAATCGGGGATTATTTGAACCATTGGTCATGTTTTTTGGATTAACAAATTCACCAGCTACATTCCAAACGATGATGAACAACATCTTTAGAGAAGAAATAGCTCAGGGATGGGTGGTGATCTATATGGATGACATACTGGTATTTTCCAAGATGAAACAGGAGCATGAACAACATGTCACCAAAATACTGGAAAAACTAGAACACCATCAGTTATCATTAAAGCTGGAGAAATGCTCCTTTCACAAAGAAGAAATTGACTTTTTGGGGTTAATTATCAGACAAAAAGGAATTCGTATGGATGAAAGCAAGGTGAAAGTGGTAATTGATTGGCCAATACCAGAAAATAAAAGGGAACTTCAGCAATTTTTGGGATTTATCAATTTCTATTGACGGTTCATTCAGGGATTTGCAAAAATAGCAAAACCTATGACAAAACTAACAGGAAAAGTAGAATGGTCATGGAGCACAGAACAACAGCGAGCTTTTGAACAACTGAAAGCTCAAATAACAACACGACCTACTCTAGTAATTCCGAATCCGACGCTTCCATTCCGAATGGAGACTGACACGTCAGATTTTGCAATCGGGAACATTCTATCACAAAAATGTGAAGACGAGCAATGGAGACCAGTAGCATTTATGTCAAAATCCTTGAATGAAGCTGAGCGAAATTATGAAATATATGATAAAGAAATGTTGGCAATTATGGCAGGGTTCTATGAATGGAGTCACTATCTGAAAGGAGCCAAGCACCCAATTGAAGTACTGACCGATCATCAAAATCTTACATATTTCCGGAAACCTCAAAATCTAAATCAACAACAAGCGAGATGGGTATTAGACCTTCAAGAGTTTGATATGATGATCAAACACCGATCGGGAAAGTCTAATACAAAGGCAGATCTATTGTCGAGACGAGCTGATCACCCAAAAGGAGAAAAAGACAACAAACAAGTCATATTGCTCAAAGAAGATCTGTTTGAATCAATACGAATTTTTGATGATGACCGTTATCAGGATGATCTGCTGAAAGAAATCGGAAGAGTTCAAAAAAGATTTTTCGATAAACAGGTGATCAAAGGAATCGAGAGCAAGGACAAGACCTTTCAGAAATCAAAGACAGGATATTGGGAATGGAAAGGACGGATTTACGTACCGATCAAGAAGGACATAAGGGAAAAAGTAATTGAATTCTGTCACACAAGTCCCCTTGCAGGACACCCAGGGATAGCGAAAACCCTTGAGTTGATAACTCAGAACTTTTGGTGGCCGAATATGCGAAAAGACATTGAGTGTTATGTCAAAGCTTGCCATGAATGTCAGACTAATAAACCAAACCGAGTACCTACGGAACCATGGGAAGAAATTTCTATCGATCTTATTGGACCATTGCCGAAATCAAAAGGAAAGGACATGATAATGGTTGTAGTAGACCAATTCTCGAAAAAGGCTTATTTCATACCTATGGTTACCACAGTCACGTCACAAGGAGTAGCAACGCTTTACAGGGACATTATATTCAAAGAACATGGCATTCCTTGGAAGGTGATATCAGACAGAGGACCACAGTTCGCTTTGTCATTCATAAAGGGATTATACGAAATACTAGGAATCAAACAGAATCTTTCAATGGCTTATCACCCTCAAACCGATGGTCAGACGGAAAGGGTAAACCAAGAATTAGAAGAATTCCTGAGGATTTATGTCAATGAGAGACAGATGAACTGGATGGACTGGCTGGCAATTGCACAATTCTGTCACAATGACAGGGAACATTCGGCAACTAAGATGACACCTTTTATGATTAATAACGGACGACACCCCTTCAAGGGTCTTAATATTGCTAAAGAGTCACCCAATGAGACGGCAAACCAGTTTATGGAACGAATTCAAGAAATGTATGAACAGGTTCAAGCAAACTTGGAACAGGCAGCAGAGTCAATGAAATGGCAACACGATAAACACATGAAACCATCAAACGACTACAAGGCAGGAGATCTGGTATACTTGGATGGTTCGGACATTAAAACCACAAGGCAGTCAAAGAAGTTGGATGCGAAAGTTTATGGCCCATTTAAGGTTCTGAGGAAAGTAGGGAAGGTGGTGTATAAGTTACAATTACTGGAACAATGGAAGATTCATGATACCTTTCATGAATCAAAATTGAGACCGACATGTCGCCCCATTTTCCTGAAACAAAAAGAACGGACATTAACAGTGGCCCCTGTAATTGAGTCAAGTGAAGAAGTAAAAGAAATAGATGGCATATTGGATTCGCGTTGCAAGGAAGGATCAATACAATTCCTTGTGAAGTGGAAAGGGTTCCCTCGTGAAGAGTCAACATGGGAACCAGAAATTAACATGTCCAATGCGCAAGATGCTGTCTCAAAATTTTATAAAGAGCATCCTGGGGCTGTTTGATGATTCCTCACCCACATCCCCTCACATTCCTTTTGCTGATATACAAACATGACTGCTCCCTCTATACCTCGTTCCTTGTTTGGCTGGGAAGATGGCGCCTTCGACTGAGACTACTTGACTAAGCTCGAAAGAGCCTGGTCTAAGTGGAAAACGGCTCAAAGAGAGGCTAACTCGGCTTGAAAAGGCGGGTGTAAAGACCATCCCTACTGACATACTCAGAGAGTCAAGCGAATCCCTGATGACCTAGAAGGAAAGACTCGGAGCACTGGCATTCTCAGGGGTGTACGAATCCAATGTGCTATGCGCTGTGGAGGAGTCATCAATGGGTTCAACGCTGTGTAAACTGGTTAGATGGCAGAAGTCTTTAGCCCAGACCCCATGCAACTGGCATTGCCTTTAACATATGGCAGAGGGATTTGACAATATGCAACAGGAAATCAGTGGATTCCCCGAGTCAGGAGACGTGGTATGTGATTACCAATACGAACTCCAATGGTAATATGGTAAATCAACCCAGACAAGAAAGTCAGAGCAACCTCATGCAAGTAGCTGTTTAAGTTATTAGTGAGTGATTCTTTACTTGTAATGGGGGTCCTTGTAGAGGCTCAGCACAATGAGTCAAAATAATTGTGTGCTTAATTCCCATTTGACATGTTGATGAGGACATCAACCCTAGAAGGGGGGTAATGTTACAAATTTTTCATTCTTTTTACAAGTCGCTCCTTAATCTTATCTTATCTTATCAGTTGATCTTATCTTATCAAGTTATCTTATCTGTTACATAAGCAGATTAGATAAGAGATACATGAGGAGTACACATGTAGACCATGAAGAAACCATGAGGACACTAGTATATATACAGTAGGTAGTTTAGTGTAAAGACCCAAGCTTAGAGATAGTCTTTTCTACAAGACATCTACTTGAGCATAATAAATCCTCTTTTCCACACCCTTCTCCTTTCTTCGTTGAGTCGTTCAAGCCTTGAGGATTGTGTTTAGTAGAGTCTTGAGAGACTCCTGACATGTTGTTAACCGGCTGTTACAAGTCTTTGGAAAGGATCTCGGCATTGGCTATGATATTGGTTGTAAGTTTGCAACAATGGTAAATCAAAGCCCACTCGGAAATCTCATGACTCAGCTCAATTACAAGTCTCTTATTGGATCCTTCCATGGACATGCTCATAACAGACTCTGCCAACTTATGTACCTGGCTACATATATAGAAGGCCTGGGCGTTGAGGAATTGGAGGGCTGTGAACGCTACTTCTCCAAGTCTAATGCTCTTGCCAATTCAGTTCGCTATGCCAGCATTTATCACAGGCAGCAAGCTATCATTCAATATATGAGACATACAGATACCTTCGAAACCTTTGCCAACTTAAGTAGGTTATGTTTTCAATAGATTTCTGCTCATAATTATGCACAGGCCAATTCCTCATCAATAATTACCATCAAGCTCTCGGCATTCTAGACACTGAAAATACATTGTGGGCTTCAATGATTCAACATGGGATTACAGATCCCTCAATTTTCAAGATATGGCTGAAAGAAGAGAAGGACTACCTTGAGGGGTTACTGACTGAGCCACCCACAGAAACATTGGAAATGGATTATTATGAAGCCTGCATGAAGTTACGAGCATGCCAGTAAGTGCCCACAGCCATTCACTATGACTCGACTCCCTAATGCTCTATCAGGCAGGAGTTAGATGGCTCTTCCAAGAGCTTTATCAATATGACTACACAAAATGTCAACAAGTGTGATAATACAAGATCCATTGAAACCCGTTGCTGCCAGCTAATAGAAAAACGCAATAACTATATGGATCGTGTCCATGAACTTGAGTGCAAGCTTGATATTCAGGAACCCTGGGCCCTAGACTCAGATGAGTGGGTAGCGGTGCATGAGAAGGTCAAATGGCGCGATTACCAAAAGGCTGTTGATTGGCTCGAGAGCCTGATTGTTTCATGGATATTCGAATTATCAAAGATGAACATGTCCAAAACTGGTAAGTTGGCAGTAATTAAGGCCACGTCAACTTTCTAATAGTGTATCCAGGTTACAAACTAAGAAAGCACATTGTGCATGCCCTACAAAGTTGCTCTCAGGCTATCAATAAAGCATTAGAGAAGTACAACAGTGCTGCCTCAGCTGTTGATCCCCTGGCTCCTCAACTTTCCTGGGAGCAAGTCATCAATTATGGCTTTCTATCTGAATTTGACCTCCTGTGCAACGCGTGTTTGGATGTTTGTCAAATTGTTATGGACGATGCCTTCTTCATTGTACTTTAGAAACGATGAACAGAGTCTCGGTCTGCTCCCAGTCGTGACGACTACTGATAGAATGACGAGGACGCTAAGTCTGTCGATGACGAAGGCCCTTAGGTCGATGCGTTCAGCAATGAGGAAGAGAGGCAATGATTTAGAGGCTTGAGAAGAAGGTAAGATTCGTCTAAGTTGGAACTGAGGTACTACTGTACAAGAGAGGTCTTTATATACATTTGGAGAACAATAGAAACGATGAAAAAGGAAGAAGGCTGTGGTTACCTGAGAAGGAAAGATGAAAGTAACTACTAAATGGAAATAATGTCCAAGGCAATGCGTATAGTAATGATGTTGATATAATTAGGATAAGTCCATCCGCTGAGTAACAAGGATGACGAGGAAAGAAAAGAAACTGTAACATTACCCCCTTTGTATGGGAGAAGTCACCGACTTCTTCTAATTACCCTGCCCCCACCCGTTATTGCCGTTTTCATCTCCCCATCCATCGCCATCAGTTTTGTCGTGCCAGTTGGTAAGGACGTCGAGGTCGGCGATGGCGGCGTCGATAAGTTTTTGTGTTGCCCTTAAGGTTCGTCGAGCATGTTGGATCGCCATGCGATCCTGGGCAGACTCCTGATCAGGGATGGCGGAGTGAGGGATCTCGAGGGAGACGTGAATGGTGGTGTCGACTTGTTCTATAACTCTGACCGCCTGATGGTGGACGTCAGAGGTGGTGGCGAGGAGGTTCTTGACGGGGCCAGAGGTGGTGGCGACGAAAACGTTGGTGAAGTCAGACATGGTGAGGGAGGTAAGAATGAAAAGTTGACGGAGATTTGAAAAAGCGGAGGTGTGTCAAAGACTGCGGGTGTCCAGAATGGATTGAGATCCTTTGAGTCCTTATTTGACTTCTTATAGAGGTTGATCGTTTCGACTGCTTCCTTCATTCCCAAGGGTATTTCCAAATTCTTTGTTATTCAATTTGTCCATACTTGGCCACTGGCTTGTAACATTTTCGGCTAGTTCTTCGATCGTCAGTTCCTCATATGAAACATCCCATATTGGATCATCTGCGGGTCATTGCAGGATCGCGTAAAATAACTCTTCTGCAAATCGTTCGGCGGACGTAGTTGATGTAGGGGACGATGGTATTGTTCCTTGATCAGAAGGCAATTCTATTCCATCGTAATTTTCATGGTTCGGATAATAGTATTGCCACCCATTATTTGTTCTCCTAATGATGCTTCGGATTCTAGGGTATCCTGGTTCGAACTTGTGTTGGTTATAGAATGGTGGGTTCGGGGTGCATGGTGGAGGAGGTATTCGATGGTCGACGGCGCTTGCATAATCTGGTGGAAGGATGAAAGGGGTGCGCAGAGGGATTACTTGTGGTGGGAACATTTCGTAGTATATCGTTCCTAGATCTTCCCATTGATCGCTGTCACTGTTATCTCTTCCTGGATTTTCGGTTATCCATTCATTATTAACGATGCTATATGCCCTGTTATCGATCCAATCGTTCAATGTCTGGATAGCTTCTGCATTTTGTCTTATCCTCTCGTTGCATCATTCAAGGGTATAGTAGAGTGGGTCATGTGTGATTTGATTATGTTGATGTCTCGGGTTCAAGGGTAAAGGCCTTCCATGACATGCTTTGACCGTGACACATTTTACGTTCCTGTCTCTATAATAAAATGAATGTCGTCCTCGGAAGGGGTGTAGGTGATATGGCTCTAGGATAAAGAATTGTACGTATTGTGGGAGTTTTCTTGATGCTGAGAATTTGGCATGAATGGGAGCATAGTTCCGCGCATATACGCTATTGAGTTTGAGGTGTCTGCAGTTGCGATACGTGACCATGATAGTTTTTCTCTTTTCTTACAGTTGTCTCCTAGTTTTATACCCCAGCAAGATTTCCGCAGCATTACCCAAGTTGCGCTCAGGTTCCCACGAGTTGTCATTTGATCCGTAGCCTTTCCATTTGACCAGGTATTGATACCCTGCGCCGCGTTTTCGGTGTGCGAGAATTGCTTCTACTTCATATTCTTCATTTCCATTTACAAGATCAGGGGGTGGCGTCGTATAATTTGGGCCATGAGCTTCGGTTTGCTTGTAAGGGGATAGTAGGGATGTATGAAACACAGGATGAATGCGCCACTGCTTCGGTAGTTTTAATTTGTACGTCACCGGTCCCATTACTTGTTCAACAACGAAGGGTCCTTCTCATGTTGGCGCTAGTTTCCTTGACTGGTATGGAATATGTAGATTTCTATTTTCAAGCCAGACCTTGTCGCCTTTTCCGAACCGTATGGATTTGTCCCTTCGTCGTTTTGCCACTAGTTGTCTGGCTAACTCGTGTGCTGCTAGCGCTTCCTCTCTTGCTTTTCGTAACTGCAGTAGTTGTTCTTCTGCTGCAGGTGTACTCATTTTGTAGGAAGCAGTGGGAAGCGCTACAGGATCGGTCCCATACATTAGCTGAAATGGTGATGCTTTGACGGCATCATGATGTCGGTTATTGTGGGCAAATTCAGCGATTGGGAGTAATCCTTTCCATTTATGCGGTTCGTTAGTGCAGAACATTCGAAGATAGACTTCCAATTCTTGGTTGACTCATTCTGTTTCTCCGTCAGTCTGTGGGTGATATGCAGTGCTCATCCTGTGGTCAATTCCTAGCGCTTTTCTGATTTCTTGAAAGACTTTTGCTGCGAACTGCGGTCCTCTATCTGAGATGAGCGTGTCAGGGAGGCCAAATCACTTGAAGATCTTGGCAATGTATATGTTTGCTGTTCCCAGAGCGTTGATTGTTTTGTTGCATGGTGTGAAAATTACCCCCTTTGTAAGGCCATGGTCCACCGTGACCAAAATGGAGTCGAAACCATCTGAAAGGGGTAGATCGGTAATGAAATCCAGGGTGACTTGTTGAAACGGCCTTGTAGCTTTCGATTGGATTGGTTGATATGCTGGTGTGTTTGGATGCGTGTTAACCTTCATTTGTTGGCACAATGTGCAACCTTCAATCCATTCTTTTACATGCCTATACATCCCTGGCCACCAATAGTCCCTTTTGAGTAATTCCAATGTTTTGAAATGTCCAGGATGCCCAGATGTAATTGCTTCGTGTATTTCCTTGATCAAATTTGCACGCAAGCTGTCATGGTCAGGGACATAGACCTTCCCTTGATAGCGAATTAATCTATTTACATATGCCCAGTCCTGAAGCTGTGATTTGATCGGTGGAGCGCAGTGTTTCTCAACTACCTCGATCAGGATTCGTCCAAAATCATCCTTTGACATTGCCTTTTGGAGATCTGTTACCAAATCTTCTGTGATCAAATTAATGAATCGCTCAGGAGGTAAAACCATCATTTCTTCCAGTTGTTCTTCATTCCCCATATGATCTGGGCATCTTGACAGTGCATCAGCTTCAAACATCTTTGTTCCAGGGACATGTTCGATGTGTAGGTCAAATTCGGATAAAAATGAAGACCATCGTGCTTGCCTAGGTGTTAATTGTTGTGGTGTGTGGTAGAATGACAGGTTTTTGTGATCACAGTGTATAATCGTCGTATGCGGTGATCCGTGTAGTAAGTGTCTCCAAGTTGTGAGTCCTTTGATGATTGCTAGCAATTCCCGATCATAGATCTGATAATTTTGCTCTGTTGGGGTTAATGCATGTGAAATAAATCCGCAAGGGTGTAGAGCTCCTGTTTCATCTGCTTGTTTTAACACTGCTCCGATTGCTTTATTAGATGCGTCCATTTGAAGAATGAATGGTTTCGTCACATCTGGCATCACTAGTACTGGCATGGATGCGAACTTTTCCTTTAGTACATCAAACGATTTTTGTTGCTCTGTGCCCCAAGTGAATGGTACGTCTTTTCTTGTTAGATCAGTGAGTGGCCTTGCTAGAGATGCAAAATTTCCAATGAATCATCAATAAAAGTTCCCAAATCCAAGGAATGATCGAACTTGTTTCACTGTAGAAGGGGCTGGCCAATTGGCTATTCCTGCCAACTTGATTGGATCCATCTGTATTCGCCTTGGTTTGATGATCATGCCAAGAAATTCGACTTCTTGTACTGCGAATTTGCATTTTTCGAGTTTCAGGAAGAGATCATTTTCCTGTAATCTCTGAAGCACGCGTTTCGTTCGTATCTCTAGTTCCTCTTTTGTATCGGCACAGATTAGAAGATTGTCCATGTAAATAATGAGCCATCCTTCGTTAATCATATCCCGAAAGTACTCATTCATCATTGTCTGGAATGTCGATGGTGAATTACAGAGACCGAAGAACATTACTGTTGGTTCATAAAGGCCCCTGTTTGTGATAAATGCGGCCTTCCATTCGTCTCCTTCTTTGATCCGGACATTGTTGTATCCCCATCTGAGGTCTAGTTTCGTAAAATATTGTGCACCAGATAGCTTCGTCATTAGATCAGAAACAAGGGGTAGCAGGTAAGCGTTTTTGATTGTCCACTCGTTTAGATATCTATAGTCCTGACAAGGTCTCAAGGCGCCGCTTTCCTTTTTCGCAACAAAGAAGAATGGAGAGGCCTGTGGAGATTTCGATGGTCTGATGTATCCTTTTGCAACTTGTTCTGTGATCCATTCATCCAAGGACGATTGTTCCTTCAAAGATAGTGGGTAGATCTTGCTCACTTTCGGAGAGAAACCTTGTTTTAGTTCGATTGCATGATCCCAGGGTCTAGTGGATGGGAATCGCTCCAAAGCTTTCTTTTCAAAGACTTCCTTCCATCTATTATATTCTGATGGTAACGTAGTTGGCAGTTCGTCCTTTTTGAGCTGGTGTTCTAGTGATTGGGAAGTCAATGTCTTTACTCTGATCCAGTAATCGTCTTCTCCCCATTGTTTACTATCAAGGGCCATTTGCCATATCAGTCGATCATCCTCCTCTTTGATTTGCTCCAGCTGAATCATTTTGTCTTTCCAATTAATCGTTGGATTATGTTTTTCCAACCAGGGAATTCCCAGGATTAGACGTTGTTCTCCTAATTTCGTGATCAAGAACCAATTGTCATACATTGTTCCCCCTATGGAGTAGCTGATGCGTGTCCTGTGAGTGATTACTCCATTGGTATTAATTGTTCCATCAGCGTTTCGCACTCGAAGTGGTTTTCGTAATTTTTCCTTCCATAAGTTTTTCGTGACTTCTTCATCAATAAAATTTCCATCAGCTCCGCAGTCGATTAGTGCAGAGGTTTCAGCAGGTAAGTCGGACGATTGAATAGGGATCGAGATTCTTCTATTATTGGTTGATTGTACAATTACAGAATCAAGTGCTAATTGTTCTAGTCCGTTTGAGGAAGTGTCAACTGCTGCCTGACGCTTCCTGGTTAAAAACCCTCTGTTTCAAGTTCGTTTAGGAAGGTGTTCCTTTCTTCTTTGGTTAGTTTGGCCAACATTGCCCTGATTGTTTTGATCGAGCTTCCTGTTTCCTCGGTAGGTTTTTCTTCAGTGATCGAGCAAATATTCCTGCCCTGGGAGGAGGCTCTGGATGAGTTGTTGCTGCGCTTGGGGCAGTTCCAGGAGATGTGTCCCTGTGTGCCGCATCTGAAACATTTTCCTGTTTTCCTGTACTCCTCCTTTTGCGTTTCGGTTAATCGTCCAGTGGGCATAGTGTTAACGGTCCGATTAGCTCCTGTTTGATTGCCCCTGTTAGAGTTTCAATTGAAACCGGATCGTTCTCCTGATCTAGATCCTTTTCCCATAAGTCGCATAGTTTCCCAAGCGAAGTAGAGCTGTTCCGCTTTTGTGTAAGCGTCGTTCATGGTTTTGTATTCCATCTGATGCTCTAAGACTTTGGTAGCGATGCTGTCTGGGAGTTTTCGAATGAAAGCTTGGAGTTGGGCAGTCAATCCAGTGAGGCCAGTGAGCTCTATCAAGGTGCGGAATTTTCGGATGTATTCGGGGACTGAAACTCCCCCTCCTACGCTTAGATTGGCTAATTCGTTCAAGGCCCTGACCGCACTGTTGATTTCTCCCCAATCGGCGATGAAACATTGATGGAATGTTTCATAACTATCCCATTGTATTCTTGTCATTTTTCCTTTGTTGGCGTTCAACTTGCCTTGAATGATTGTTTTCCAGTTGTCCAGTTCTGGTCCTAAGCATGCTAGAGTGTATCTGGCTTTTTTCTCATCTTTGCCCTCATAGTTCTTTTCATTGAGAGCGAAGAAATCTTCAAGGGAGTCTAAGAATGACTGTGCCTCTGTTCATTTTCCTGTAAAGACCCTGATGGGCTGTGGTTTGATATCCCCTTTGGTAACCTCCGTTGTATCAGTCATTTCTTCCTTCTTTGGTTCTTTGTCTGGTTCGTTCCTTTTTTCTTTGCAGAATTGATACCAGGCTGTGATAGTTTCAGGTGATGCTGCAAAAAACACTGCTCCTAGACTGAGTTTGTGGTATGGTGCGAATTCTGTCCACCAGGAAAGTTCTGGTTCGGTGATGGGTTTTTCGAGGAGGAGATTCTTAACGCTGTTTTCTTGATTGTACCACTCAACCCAGAGTTTTCTTGGTAATTCGTCGTCTGGGTCTCCTTCTTGATAATCTCCTGTAAAATAGCTTTCGTCGATAGGGATATTCTTCTTTGCTCCTTTCCAACACCACTGGTTACTGAGTGTGGAAAAGAAGACTTCAGTTCTTTCAAGATAAAACTCTCCGTCGAAAATGACTGCTCCATTAGGAGGCCTTTCTTTAAAGTTCTTAGGATCAATGATGTCTTGCTAGTGACGATGCACTGAGTGGTTCCTTGAGTTCCAACTTATGTTATAGATGATGCCTTCTTTGTCATACTTAGAAACAACGAACAGAGTCTCGGTCTGCTCCCAGCTGTGACGACTACTGATAGAACAATGAGGACGCTAAGTTGGACGATGATGAAGGTCCTTGGGTTAATGCGTTCAACGATGAAGGAGAGAGGCAATGGTTCAGAGGCTGAGAGGAAGGTAAGATTCGTCTAAGTTGGAACTGAGGTACTACTGTACAAGAGAGGTCTTTATATACGTTTGGAGAACAATAGAAATGATGAAAAAGGAAGAAGGCTGTAGTTACCTGAGAAGGAAAGATGAAAGTAACTACTAAATGGAAATAACGTCCAAGGCAATGCGTATAGTAATGATGCTGATATAATTAGGATAAGTCCGTCCGCTGCGTAACAAGGATGACGAGGAAAGAAAAGAAACTGTAACACTTTGGTTCTTTGTCCCTCTTTTCTTTGCAGAATTGGTACCAGGCTGTGACAGTTTCGGGCGATGCTGCAAATAACGCTGCTCCTAGACTGAGTTTATGGTATGGTGCGAATTCTGTCCACCAGGTAGCTTCTGGTTCGGTGACAGGCTTTTCTAGGAGGAGGTGTTTAACTTCGTATTCTTCATTGTACCACTCGATCCAAAGTTTCCTAGGTAATTCTTTGTCTGGATCTCCTGCTTCGTATTCCCCTGTAAAATAGCTTTTGCTGATAGGGATATTCTTCTTTACTCCTTTCCAACACCACTGGTTACTGAGTACGGAAAAGAAGACTTCGGTTCTTTCAAGATAATAGTTTCCGTCAAAAATGACTGCTCCGTTAGGAGGTCTTTCTTCGAAGTTCTCGGGATCAATGATGTCTTTTTGCTAGTGACGATGCACTGAGCAGTTCCTTGAGTTCCAACTTATGTTATGGGCGATGCCTTCTTCGTCGTACTTAGAAATGACGAACAGAGTCTCGGTCTGCTCCCAGTCGTGACGACTACTGACAGAACGATGAGGACGCTAAGTCTGATGACGACGAAGGCCTTTAGATCAATGCGTTCAGCGATGAGGAAGAGAAGTGATGATTCAGAGGCTGAGAGGAAGGTAAGATTTGTCTAAGTTGGAACTAAGGTACTACTGTACAAAAGAGGTCTTTATATACGTTTTAGAGAACAATAGAAACGACGAAAAAGGAAGAAGGCTGTAGCTACCTGAGAAGGAAAGACGAAAGTAGCTACTAAATGGAAATAACGTCCAATGCAATGCGTACAGTAATGATGATGATATAATTAGGATAAGTCCGTCTGCTGAGTAACAATGATGACGAGGAAAGAAAAAGAGACTGTAACATTTTCTCATATTTCAATGCCGCCTTTTCCCCCACCAGTGATCGAATGCCCCAAATGATTGACCGCCGTTCACAGAAGGTATAAAATGGATACAACGAGACCACCATGTTATGCGTAATGACATTCATTACACACGCTATTTTATGATTTTAATGATCAATCTGAATATAACTTTCACAGAACTCACAGGAATGAAACTGCAAAACGGCAAACATTGGATCATTTTTCGTTGCAATCACTTGCACAATTCGATTGCTGTTGGCATTTTGGAAATTTGCCACACCTTCCACCTCACTGTGCCCGCTATATTCTTCTGCTATAGCTGTTTTTGTCTTCCCCTTTTCGCCTCTACTCAAGTTCATTAATCCATGATTCGTAAGCCATATCGACACGTCTTTGCTTCTTTCTTGCATAACATACACATCCAAATCCGATGTGTCGTACGTCACCCTGTCCAAATATTGTAAATCAGTAGACCCACTAATAATGCCTCCAGTGTCACGCAACATGTTTTGAAAACATTTTATACTTTCATTCGCAATAAAGGGCTCCAGCATTCTTGCCAGCTTGAACGCATGTTTCTTGTAAGTCTCTACACCCTGTCGAATGGTTTTACAGGTTCAGGACATACGAAGAAGTGCTTGAATTGGTAACAGATCGAATATTGAATACCACACATCTGGAACCAATTGCCTGCAAATGTCATGTCAGCCCTGACTCATCCATCATCGACATTAATTCCTTACAATGGACTTGACAACATTATCAATCGAATTCCGGTGAAAGCGATACGGCCCCACCGGATATATAAACGACTGCACTGCATTGCATCACAAAGACATCATGAGACATCACTCAATGTCCAAAACCATGTACCACTCACTGACAATCCATTCCTAACCACGACAATGTCATCACTAATGGTTATCGGCTTTTTCACATTATCCGGCGCGAAACACCTTCCAAGTTACAAAAGCGGTGCCAAAACTGAAAGATATCACAATTACTACATGTCCGGCCTACAAGGAAAAGACGGCGAAAATTTCCTGGTCCAAATCCGTGCATACAGTTCGACGGCACACAACACTATTGCAGAAGAGAAAATTGCATTAGTTATTGGCCCTATTGCATTCACAAAACAAGAAGCCTATATTGAAGCATCAACACTCATTCCTATCGCCGGAGACCCTGCCGACCCTCGATACAAAGAAACGGTACCGGACTTGCTGTTCCCATATTTGATAGGCATAGGACATGTAGTCGGAACAGACACAATGTCCCCTGCGGAAACGTCAACGTTTCTGACTACGTAAAAGATCAATACATGGCCAGCTCAGTCCGGTACGCTTTTTCACTCAACACTACTAAGTTCTAAACAAAATTTCACAGCTATTTATATGACAGTAATAGTCCACATTGGAACAAAACACCTAGCCCCGCAATTTGTTCCTGTATCAAATTTGAAGGAACGTGCAGATCTGTCACAGATCTAGGTGTTCTCTGAATCGACCTCATATCCATTACATTCAATCTTGGACCTGAAACTACTGCCCAAACATCCATGACGGGACCAACAACAGCTGCTTCTCCCTCAAAAAAACGAAAATTTGGAACGTACCAGCAGACATCGTACGTTCTTTCCATAAAGTACTACTCCAATAATTTATTAACGACAAACAGCACAGTCCCAACAGCTTCATCCTCATTCCCAACAACTGCATCCTCATTCACTTCCGTTGCATCATCTACCAGCAATGTAAAAATGGAACTGCATGAACAACTTCCATCCACAGAAATCACTGAACAGAAAATCGAAAAAAAAGAGAACCAGACATGCTCTCCAACTTACTCTGTGGAAATAGTCGAAGAAACCCTCAATGAGAAAAAGAAGGGAAAAAAGAAAGTCTAGTATTATAATCTCTCATTACAACTGACATGAAGCAATGCAATTGTATACTTATTAGCTAGTTATTAATCGTAACCAATTACACTCGATTCGGAACTCTCTAATGCAAGCAAGGTCACGGCCGGCGCCAGCCGACGCTTATCTAGTATTAATATGACTTTATTAGGATACATGAAAGAGATTCAGAAATGCCAATCTAATCCGTTACTTTGGATTTTGACATGGAGGACATCCTTCCACTCCCACCAGCTCATCTGCTGCCTTGTTTTCTGGGATCCCAATGTGACTGGGGCACCAAGAGACCATGATCTCATTGACAGCATCCTGCTTGAGCCAAGACTGCAGGTTGGCCATTGCTTGGATGGCTATGAATTGCCCTCCCCTTACCCTCATGTCAAAAACTGACTTTGCTGCCACTGCATTGTCAACCAAGACCATGACAACACCATTTGAGGTTAATAGCTATGTAAATCATGATTTTTCATCATAGGATGTGTCAAAGTATGGGTTATGATGCCTGATTTTTCCATGGGTTATGGAGTACTGCAGAGTCATGGGTTTCTCCTGCAAACCAAGTTGGTGGATGCCAAAACTCATGGGTTATTACAAAATATGGGTTATTACAGGTATGGGTTATTGCTGTTGAAAGAGTGGACAGCAGCGCAGGCACTAGCTAAGTAATGTCTTTCACTTACATTTTGTTCTTGCTGTGTTCTGCTTAATCACTCAACTGGTAGTTAAAAAACTGAAGAATCATCGCTCAGAATGACCTTCTTATATAGACTTTTGGAACCCTAACCTAAGTACAATGCACACTACCCATTATGGTTATCGGAACTGAAATTGGTGCCATAATGAGTCATTCTGAGTCATTCTATTAATATACCTTCCATAATAAGCTATATGACTCATTGCGCAGCCACATGACTACTAAATCTTCTTTCACGCATTGTCTTATATAATGATATCTAACATCCATGTGTTTTGTTCTTTGTTCTTGAGCTGGATTAGAAGCCATGTAAATAGCCGCTTGATTATCCATTATTAAAGGAA
>MIPV01004221.1:1590-16704 GCA_001983365.1 Amanita bisporigera | reverse complement strand
GTTGAACGTAAACAGGTTTAGATGCAATACTAATCCAGCTGGATTTTGGCCTTCTCGGATGTTGCAGCGTCTTCTTCGTCACTTGAATCATCACTCCTATGCTCATCAGATATCCTCCTTGTCACAGTGGGAGGAAATATTTTAACCATATTTAAAAGTCAAGCGCAAAATAGCTACGCAGACCTTGCTATCAACCGCAGCCCTCTTCCGTTTCTGAGCTGGAGTCCCATCACCTTCACCCGGTAGCGCCCAGTTCGCATAAGGCTTGCCGTGCGAACCAGCAGTCGTCCATTGGGTTCTAAACAGAAATTCGCTATCCACAAGTGGCAACAGAGACAGCTCCGTTTACTGCACCCTACTGCTCAACCAGTGTCCATGGCCCCAGTGTTTGTGGCCTGCGTATTAATTCGAATTTCGGCATGGAGGCGAGGGTTGACTTTCATGTTCCAAGAACGGTTAGAGATTTTTCTGATCAAAATGCTCTTCCGATAGATCTGACATCTTGATTGCATTGTTTCTAGATCTGATGGCATCCCGAGCAGACTTGCTAATATTGTACGATCCCACTCCAGAGCCTGAGGAGCCAACAATTGCTGAACAAAATGGGATTTTCCATCCCTTGAATCCCAGATGTTGTGCATATCGTAGTAGGGAGTTGACTCCATTTGAGTATTGAAGCAGCTTATTGAGTCTGCATAGTAGCCTATCAATTTCTTTGTTTGTGACCCATAGCAAGCTCAGGCAATGCTTTACAAATCTAGATGAGCCGAAGTTGAGAGCCAAGACAAGTACTTTCTTGAGAGAATCTAGGGTGGAATCCAAATTCAAATTATTTGGGGTGATATTGAGGTAGCAAGCTTGGTAAAGATCAGTGATAAGTGCCTTCAGAGTCTCTAGGGTGGAGGTTGCATGTGGATATCTGGATGAGATCTGCTCAGGCATCTGAACAGGGAACTCAACCATCAAATTATTATCAGGTGTGTACTCCAAGGGATCCAGTATGTGTTCAAAATCAACATTGCCTAAAGTCTGTGCCAGACTGCCAATTTGCTTGTTGATATTGTGATATCCATGATCCATCAAAAAAGGGAGAAGGGTAAGATAAGACTTGGTATTTTGATTGGAAACAATGTCAAGGAAATGTTCAACAGCTTGGGAATCTTCAATAGTAAGTTCTCTATTCTTTGCTATCATGAGAGAGACATCCCTGTTCTTGTCAAAAGCAGTGGCAATGACATCACTGGGGTGTCCCAATGTGAGGCAAACAATGACTGTATCAAGAATACGAACTTCCTTCAATGGGTCTGACAGTCTCCGACCTTTGTACAGTGATTTGTTTGAAATTTTGATGTCTTGATCCCAATAGCCATATGTTTCAAGAAGCTGCAATTGCTCACTAAGGTGAACTTGCTGGTCCATTTGGAAAACCTTTGCTGGAAGAGTAGGGGACAGGGAAGCACAATCAACAACATTTGACCCAGATCAAGAAAACCACATCATCCCACCCTAGGGCCATTTGTTTGTGGGAAACTGACATAAGAGGCCAATCTTGGCCATGTACCACTCTTCCCCATGCTATATGCTATATTTGGTCCTCCCTTTCAAGATTAGGATTGCTTTAGGATTACTTGCACTTGAAGATCCACAACTCCGATGCTCACTCTCCTCCCCTCCCTCTTTGTGTCTGTGACTGAGGTAGTGCCTTGAGGTCTGGTTAAGTCCGGTTACATGCCGAATTTTGAGTGAACTGCAACCATAACTGGTTGCTCAATAACTCATGGTGACGAGAAACCTGACCAAACCAAACATAACCAGTTACCAGCAGTTCAGTCACACCAAAAAACTGGTTACAACTGGTCAAACAAGGACTGGTTACAACTGGTTGAAACTGCCTGTGACCACCAGTAGTCTTGAAATCAACTGTTATCAGTATGAATACCCCCACATAGCACCCAATTGAGCCCTGAGCAGTAAGAAGAGCACCTCCAGTGCTACTCTGCTTCTCATGTTGCAGAGAACAATGATGCAAATCCACTACTGTCACTGCCCACTGATGCGCATTCCCAACTGGCTAACTCACACTCTGCGCAATGCCCCTTGATGCCAGATGCAGCATCTCTGCCTGCTCCACTGCCTTTTTGCCCACATCCTCAACAGCCCCTGCACAGTGTGAATGGCAATGACATGGGCCCATGTGTCTGTATACTGGTTAGGGCATTGGCCACAACTGTAACTGCAACCAACCTATATAACCTGTGTAACCATGACCGACAGTTCAGTTATAACTGATGACCAGTTTGGTCCGGTTACGGTTTTTTTCCAGTTGGCATAACCAGACCTCGAGGCACTAGAGGCAATTGTGTACGGCAAGATCAAGGACAACCACCTTATGGGTATGTGTATTTATAGTTTCAAGTGGAGCTGAGGGCTGGATAGGAAAACTGAAAGGATTGTTTGCAGCAAGCTCAACCAATGAAACAATGACAGAAGTGGTTACCAATCAGCCACTCGGAGATGGATTCCAATTCGTCTGAACCATTAGCTCCCCACCCTCATCCTCAGAGTCTTCCAAAACCTCTGGTGATGCAACAATGGTGGCACCCTCACCTTCAGCAGAACCCAAGAAGATCATAGAGAAAGGACAGATGATAGCTCTGACCATCAACATTCATTTCACCTCCATTCCACTGATGACGGTTGAAGAAAAGAAAGTCTCACAGCAAGTGAGTGAAATGCTCATGCCAATTTCATTGACTGATTTGATTCATGGCAGGCTTCATGCCCTAGATGCAGAGGGAGCTAGCAAAGTATGCTGTGAGGAGAGTGCAAGCATGAGGAGTTGTAGCACCTGCTGCCCATGTCCCAGCGCAGCCAAGTGAGCCTCTCTGGCTCTAGCACATCTCCAAGTATTGCATCACTGACAATGACCTCTTCAAGTGCATCTAGTGCATGCCCTGCCTGCATACAAATCGTTTACTTATGCCTCTCTTTTGTAGCTGCCTGCTCAGAGTAGTGTCCATTGCCTCCTTTCATTGACCTCACCCGACACTGCCTTGTACAACTATCTTCTGCTCCCAAAAGAGCCCCCCAAGCCCTCCACCATTCGACTTTCTGCTCTCTCCAACTTTTCGATTGGTGACATGTTCAAGACTTTAGGGATGGATCAAAGAGCATCAAATTCCCAGAAAAGCTCCTCAAAGTCCTCAAGCAATAGCTGCAGGCCATAGCCACAGGAAAGAATGCAGCATATACCCTCACTTTGCCATTCCTACTCTCCCATGGCTAACAATTATATCTATTTGTAGCTATTCTGATCAGCTTGTCCAGCACACAATGGCCAAGTTCTATGGCCAGTTCATGGGTGAGTTGTTCAAGCACCAGGTGAGGGACATTGAACATACTGCTCAATTTATCAAGATGCTTGGCGAGTGTCTGCATGGGATGAACCATGTTTCACCTGAGCTGCCATCGTGGCTGGATAGCTATGTGGCCAATAGTAGTAGGAATTTATTGTATAGTTGAACATAACAGATTTAGATGCAATACTAAGCCGTCAGCTGGGAGTCATAGCCTCCATCTCCTGACATTGCAATGTCTTTGTCTTTGTATTCATCATAATCAGATATCCCCCTCATCCCATAGAAAAACAAAACAAGCCTTCCCTCAAGTTTGATGTAAATGGTTTTGCAAACCTCGTCATCAACTGCAGCCCAACTCCATTTCTGAGCTAGAGTATCACCTTCACCCAGTACCACCCAGTTCACATAAGGCTTGCTGTTCAAACTGGCAGTCATCCATTGGCTGCCAAACTGTGCATTAAAATGGAATATCCATAAAGAGCAACAGAGGCAGCTCCATTTACTGCACCCCACTGCCCAAACAGTGCCTGTGGGCCAAGTGTTCATATGAAGATAAAGAATAATTTGAATTTTGGCATGGAGGCAAGGGTTGACTTTCATGTTCCAAGAATGGGTACCAGGGATTTCCTGGATGTCCTGATAAAACATCTCCTCAGATATACCTGGCATATTGATTGCGTTGTTTTCAACAGCATCCCAAGCAGACTTGCTAATATCATATGATCCCACTCCAGAGCCTGAGGGGTCAACAATTGCCAAACGAAATGGGATTTGCTGTCCCTTGAATCCTAGCCATTGTACATATTGTAGTAGGGAGTTGACTAGCCACCACTTGAGTATTGGAGCAGCTTATGGAGTCTGTGTAAAAGCCTATCAATTTCTTTGTTGGTGACCCATAGCGAGCTCAGGCCACATTTTACAAATGCAGACAAGCTGAAGTCAAGAGCGAAGGCAAGTATTTTCTTGAAAGGATCTAGGGCAGAATCCAAATTATCCAGGGTGATATTGAAGTTGCAAGCTTTGTGAAGATCAGCAATAAGCAGCTTCAAAATCTCTAGAGTGGTCACATGTGGATATCTGGACAAAACCTGCTTGTATCTTTTGGGGAACTCAACCGTCGGATTCTTATCAGGTGTATACACCAAGCAGTGCAATACATATTTAAAATTGACTTTGTCTAAACTCTGTGCCAGGCCATTGATTCACTTGTTGATATTGTCGTATCCATGTTTCATCAAAAATGGGAGAACAGCAAGATAAGAATCAGTATTTTGGTTGGAAACAATGTCAAGGAAACATTGAATGGCTTGGGAATCTTCAATAGTAAATTCTTCATTCTTTGCTATCATGAGACAGACACCCCCACTGTTCTTGTCAAAAGCAGTGGCAACAATGTCACCAGGACGTCCAGATGCAAGGCAAATTGCAATTGTATTGAGAATGTGAAGGTCTTTGAATGAGCCTAATATTTGTTTATCTTCTTCTATGCCATAGGGCATTCCCAAATACAGTAGATATGCTCATAATGCATATGGTCGAGAAGTGAAAAATCTTATGCATTAAGGCAGATATGCATTAGGGAGTTTGTGACAATTGTAACGTGCGTGACAAATAATGGCTACTGAGTGACGAGATAATCTTCAATGCTCATCTGCTTTGCTTTCCTCATTTCCTCCCTGCTCAGCTGCATGCGGTACCTTCCAATAGTCTTGGAAAGCTCAAAAGCCAAATGTGGATCACCATGATGGAGGCACAATGACTGGATCTGGGTACACAGAGATATCAATTCTGAGCATGATAGTGAAGCTGGTGCATCATCCTCATCATCCAATTCTACCAGTATGACTTCTCCTTTTTCAACAGCTATTTTGTGACAGACTTCCTCTGCAATTGCCTTCACGATATCACTATGGCCTTGATACGAACTGTAGGGAACCCCTTCCTGCTCTTGCTCTTCAGGGGGGTCAAGGATATCATCAATAGTTGGCAGATCCCCAAAAATACAATTACGTGACTTGAGAACCTTGACAGTATTCATAATCTCAGCTTCAGCCTCAATCAGCTGAGGTGGATGAGCAGGGATATGGATTTTGAGTCCTGAGCACTGTTTTGTGGCCTCTTCAAGCTCATCAAGAGTCTTCAGGGCCTTATCTGACTCTTCCTCCTCTGTGATGGCCTGGAGCACTGGCTCCCAATCAGCTGAACTGAATGTATCACCAAGGTGAGCTTGTAGTCAAATTTCCATAGCAGGCCTTGATAGATCAGTTGTTGCATATTCACAGATTATTTTCCAAGCAATCGGATTGGCAAATGGACATGTTGACCACTCCATTTGAACTGTGGGGAGTTGGAGTCCTTTTTTGGCAAATGTCTCCCTGTCATAGTGACATTGATGTAGATACATGGACAACAAGTGAAAGAACATACAGCTGGATCAAAGCATGTCCCCAGCAGTGCCAGATTGTCTCCTTTGATACTTGAATCCACGCCTTCCACACCATGAACAGTGCCTCAAGTAGATTAATTTTATAGATTTCACATTCCCCAGCTTCATCGCAATCAATTGCACGCTGATTGAAACTCTTGCAATAAAAAGCTTTGAATGTTCAGATTATTCCTGCATTGCAGGGCTGTACAAAAGGTGTCATATTAGGTTCAAAATATTTTAACTCTATGTTTTTTGGCTCATATGTAATTGTGTGGCCAGAGAAATTATCCATGAGGAGGATTATATGCCGATTCTCTATGCGCATCTTGAGATCAAGCTTGATGACCCACCTGTTGGATGTAGATAAGTCCATCCTTTTGATGATCAATGGCCCAATTGATACTTACTCTTCAAATAGGGCTGATGTCATCCAGGCTGTCTTGTTGCTTCAATAATAAAAGGCATGCTGTTCTGGTTTTTGCCCACCAAAGCATCTGGGCTTCACAGCCCTTCCAATAAAAAATGGATCAAGTTCATCCCCCTCAGCATTGCAGGCAATTGCTATCATGAATTTGTGATCTGAAACTTTTCCTTTTTTTCCCACTCATCTGTTCAGTAGTGAGGCCACAATCAGGCAATGCACTGAAGATACACCTCGATCAAAGCAGGAACTTAGATCAAGGACATTACTCACTAGTTCATCAATATTGTACTGATTGCATGGAGCAAATCTTGCAAGGATCTGCTGACATTGAGCACACTCTGCTTCCACAGCTTTGAGATCCATGGATGCTGCCTCTCCATGATGACAATGCTCACGTATCTTGTATGCAGTACAAAAGCACTGAACCCAACCTTCTCCCAATAATCTTTCATTTTCAGGAACATCAAATTCCTCCTCAAATCATTTCCATTTCTCCTTTAGCATTGGTCCTGTTACATTTTCACCTAGGCTTTCTTCCATGTGGAAAAACCATTTGACCAATGATTTCTCCACATCTGGTCTAACAACAGCTCATGGCCTTTTCCCAGATAATGCATTTGGGTGGCTGTTGATGTGTGCTTCCATTTGTAACTTTCGAGATAAGGTTGACTGATCGAAGATTAGGTGTCCTGATGGATGTGTCTTGAAATAGTTGATGACAGCTACTTGCTTCATATCTGGATGTGAATCAATGTAGGTAAAGACTGTCATCCAGTCTGGAAGGGTAAGGTTCTGGTGAGACCTTTTGGGAGGGATCACTGCAGATGTGGCAGGAGCATCCCTTGGCTTAGGGGCCCATTTTGCCTTCTTAGCAGGCACACAGGATTTGTCGGCAGCCTTGCATTTCAGAAGGTTTGGCTCGTGATCAGCCACCAGTACAGAAATAGACATTTTTCTACAAACTTAAATATGCATGGGAGAACAAGGATGCTGTGCATAATCACTTTGGGCCCCAACACTTGGTCTGGCTGGACCTTCCCCATAATGCATATTTGTCACATTTTGGTCATGCATTATGTGTTATGCAATATTCCTGGATTTTCAGTGTGCCCAAGTTGGGAACCCCAAAATCTGATGCATTTTCGTGGATATGCATTATGAGCATATCTACTGTAACCACATGTTTCAAGAAGCTGCAGTTGCTTGCTGAGGTTAGGCCTTCGAAGTCCAGTCAAGTCTGGTTATGGGCCCAAAATTCGGCTGACCATAACCATAACTGGTCACTGAACAACATGTATCCAGCACAAACCTGACCAAACTGGGTGTAACCGGTTATTAGCGGTTTGGTTACACACAAATAACTGGTCATAACCGGTTAAAACTGCTGTGACCAGCGCTCAGGTGCTCGCCGCACTCCCTCATGCTACTTGAAGTAACATACTTGTAAGTACAACTAGTGGATATATCCATGCGGGTTCATATGCACATTGAGTGTGTGCATCAATGTCAAATGTTGGTGGCAGTGGTAGGTGGTAGGCAAGTAGCTGGGCGCGCGCATCAGGTTGGCGAATGTTGGTGGCGGCAGCAAGGGCGCCAGACAGTGGCAGATAGTGGTGGTGGCAGCGGTGCAAGCCATTCGGGCGTGTGTGTCGCATCTCACACAGAGACAAATGAACATATAATATATATATATATCGAGGACTTACCTGTCATGGTCCTCGTCCATGGGCCCATCCACCCTGCCTGCTGTGCATCAATGTCAAACATTGGTGGCGGTGGTCAGCAGTGGCTGGTGGCAGTGGTAGGTGGTAGGCAAGTAGCCGGGTGCACACGTCAGGTCAGCAAATGTCAGTGGCGGTGGCAAGGGCACCAGACAGTGGTGGATGGTGGTGGTGGCAGCGGTGCAAGCCATTCGGGTGTGCACATCATGTCTCACACAGAGACAAATGAACATATAATATATATATATTTCGAGGACTTACCTGTCATGGTCCTCGTCCATGGGCCCATCCGCCCTGCCTGCCGCCGCCCCCTCGCACTGTTGCCTGTTCCCCAGTCCTCATCCTACGTTGCCACCCTCCTCCTCCCCTGCACAACGTGGCTGGCTAGCATGTGGGTCATGTGGGTCACCGTGTGGTTGTTTGTCCATACCGTGCGAGAGCAGTGCTGTGCATGATGGTCGTGCAGAGTTGGCTCAGGTTCTCGACTGCCACAGGTCTCATGTCACTTCAGCACGATGCCGCTCTATAACCGGTTTTGACCAGTTTTGACTGGTTATTGTGCGGTTATGCCCAATGTCAAAATTGCAGGAACTGTAACCATAACCAGGGCCAAACCGGTTATAACCGGACCACCAGTTATGGTTAGGCTGGTCATTGGTTCGGTCAAGTTACGGTCATTGGCCAGTTACTATAACTGGACTTCGAAGGCCTATCCAGGTGTGCATCAGACTCCTACCCAGTCCCTCGTGATGCTCTTTGACGCGCTTGATGATGTTATGTAAGCTTGACGCACCAGAGGGACTGGCACGAAACATTAGTAAACAAAACACTCGGCAGATGCGACCTATTTTTTGTTGTGACACTGTCGATTATGTAAAGCATTCCACTGATGTAATAATCATATTTTCCGATCTACTGCATGTGCCGCACCTGCTGCCTTTGCTGCATCCCGCCAGTGGCAAGTATTCGTCCATTGTGGTTCAGTAACTAACTTGGTGAATAGTGCTAAGACGTCCTATGGATGTCCTTGATGCGTTGGCAGATCAGATGCCATTGGGTTCAACAGGCCTGACCCATGGCCATATTGCATTGCATTTGCCTAGCAGTGAGTTGTAGAGTCCCCCAGTTCATTGACTGTAGAATTGACAAGTGCAATGCTTATTACTACTAGTAGCCCATTTCGACAGCAGGCTGGGTGTGACAGTCAGTCAGACTCGTTCATCAAATGCATCAATTCCATTGATTGATGAAATACGCAACAAAGCTTTATCCATGCTCAAAAAGCGATCGTGTAAATGGCAAGCAGACATCTGTCGAGCAGTATTGCAGGGGAACCGCAACATTATCTCAATTGCTGGAACTGGGGCAGGCAAGACACTCATGTTCTGGCTGCCCTTGCTGTTTCGTCCTACTGGCGTTCAAATTGTGGTGACACCTCTTAACATCCTTGGACAACAGAACATTGATACACTGTCAAAGGCTGGGGTGAAAGGTATCTTTATATCTGCGAAAACAGCTTCCAAACAAAATTTTTCCGTGCGTATCTGATATGTTTCTTTTACCTTAATCTTCAATGGCTTTTGTGTAGGACATTGCTTCGTTAAAGTATTGTGCTATTGTTGTGAATCCCAAAGAGCTTATGTGCCCAGGCGGCGGTTTTGAATCCTTGTTCAAGGACAAAATTTTTACCGATGCCATTCTCAGTATTGTTATCGATGAGGTACACTGCGTATCCCATTGGGGCTCATTTCGCCCTGAATATCATCACATTGGACGCCTGAGACACCTCCAGCGCAGGCCCTGTACTATCATGGCAACATCTGCAACACTGACAGCTTCAGTGACAGACGATATCAAGAAAGTTCTTCAACTACGTGATCGAGATATCCTGCTGTCAAGGTTATCAATTGATCGTCCTAATATCAGTCTCGTAGTTCGCCCCATTGTCAATCCTCAAAATAGCTTCCTCGACCTCAAATTTCTTCTTCGTAATTGGAAGCTTGGCAATCTGCCACCACCCAAGTTCCTAGTCTTTTTTGATAGCATTGCAGAGTCTGTTCAAGCTGGCAATTTTTTGCGCAGTCTTTTACCTCCCGAGTTTCATAACCATGTTAAGTGGTTCAACTCAGATATGTCTGATCGCTTCAAGTTGAATGAGACGTCAAGGTTATCCAACAATGAAATCTGGGGCCTCATGGCTACAGACTCATTTGGAATGGTGAGTGGATGGTACTATTCCAGCATCATAGTTTTAACAAGGCCAATAGGGTATGGATCTCCCAGATATCATGACAGTTGTTCAATGGGGAGCAATGTGCTCCATATCAACACTTTGGCAATGGTTCGGACGATGTGTACGAGATCCAAGTCTTCAAGGAACAGCAATTCTTTTTGCGACAAAGGATAATTTTGATCCAGAGCGTCAAAAGAAGGCTGACCACGTGGAAAAGAGGCAGGCTACTATGACATTGAAGAAACAGGGCATCAAATGCCATTGGGCAGGCGCTGATCTTACTGTAAAGATGGAAGATGTTACTGAGCCTGGCCACGGTGATGAGGATGAGATGAAAGAGAAACAGAAAAAAGCAATTCAATCAGTTGCGGTGGGGAACTCAAAGAAGGCGCTTGATATGGCAGTGGATACATTCATCAATGCTGAGTTCAGGGGAGTCGAATGTCGGCGCATCCCAATTATGGATGCATTTAAAAATAATGAAGCTGGTATGTACTAGATGATTATCTTGCGATGGATCCAGTCAACCTGACAATGCGCCAGTGATGCTACACCATGAGTGCGACTTGGAAGTACCTGATGGGTGTACGCACTGCAGTCCAAAGCCAAGCAGCTTGTGTTGTGACCTGCACAATCCAACTGCATTTGCATATATAGCTTCACCCGCAGTCAAGTCAACCCGTCAGCCACCATCCTCATCCTTAGCCAAGTATAAGGATAATGAAATCGATCATAATCTCCGCTGTGACCTTGATGCATGGCGCTGCAAGGAAACGGCCAACATGTATGGTAAAGGACATCTACGAAACTTAGGGCCAGGACTTGTCATGGGTACAACAGTCCAGGACCGTATAGTTGACTGTGCTCATTTCTCGAAAATTCAAACTGTTGCCAACCTTGAGAAAGAGACAAAGTGGGGCGGCACTACCGAATTTGGTTCTGCTATCATTGATATCATCAGAAAACACTATCCAGTCTCACTTCTCACTACTACCCCCACCCCGCCTCTCCCTGCTACTCCGGCTCTGCCTCCAACAGCTCCAGTTCCCACGGCCACTTTTTTACTGTGTATAACTCCAACCTCCATGTCACAGGATGGTCCAAATGGTGTTGGTAAGGCACCTAGTAGATGTTTGCCTAGGTGTAGCCTTTGTCATGAGGAAGGTCATACCAGTAAGTTTATGGGCAACACTTGTTGGGCATTGCTAACAGCAACTTTCAGTGCGGAGCACTAAAAAATGCAAGGCACAGCAACGCAAGGAGAATATAGTGCTGTTAGCACAAAGTTTCTCGTCGTCGTCAGCAGCAGTTTTCACCAATCCATCTGGCTCTACGTTCTCTCAGCAGCCATAATCAAAGACAGCGGTAATTCATCATGATCACCTTCATTGTTCCCTTCATCTACACCATCCACGTCCCCTCTATGCTCGCACTTGTTACGAAGTAGCTCTGCACCCTTATTAAGCATATCTGGTATGCAATACAGACTTTTCCTATTGGGAACAAACTTGTGCGGTGAACTGTCCAAGAAGCTAGAGCGAAGTTTGTTGAGTGTTTGCTGCATGTCTGGCACTGCATGTGTAGATGTTGTATGCAGGAGGAGGTTTCACTCAATTGATTCATTGAATTCTTTGAAGGTCCCAATAAGTGCCGACTCTGCTATCATGTGCTTGGTAGTCCGATTAGGACCTTTGCCGCCATGTTTCACTTTTATTTCACAGTTCAGTGCTTCCACAAGCCAGTCAACCCCATGGAACTTGCCAGCCTTTCCAGTTGGATTCACCAGCATGTTATAATGGATAGCACGACGAAGCGGGGCAGGACTTTCAAAGTGAGTTTCCACCAGATGTTTCTCCATTGCCATTGCATACTTATGCTTGCCAGTTGCTTTGAACAGAAGAATCCATGCGAGTAACGTTTGTTCAAGACGGCCAATGTCACCAACATTCATAGAATGTGTCAGTTCTTCATAGCGCAACAGGTATTGTTGTACCAGTTTAGCATTTTCAAACTGTTCATCACGTTCGCTGGCAGGCTTCAACCGTTCAGACAAGATATTGAAATCAGCAACACATTCCTGAGCCAGATCTTGCGCCATCACTTTCAGCTCAGCCAGTCTGGGCTTTGATGCTGCAAAATCCTCGAGACTCCCATATTGAGGATGCTTCCTTTGAATTGCAACCCACCAGCAATCAAGCCGACGTGCAGCTCCAACATGCTGTGCAACTTGATGCATCCGACGAAACTCACATTTTGAAGAGATAGTGCCTGTTTCTCTTGGACGTATAATCCCAATATCCTTCATAATGCAAGTCTCGTCAAGGCGTCCAAGAGGAGGCTTGATCATGATGTGCCATAACATATCAACAGCAGCCATCTTGACATGGAAGTAGCCAGGGCAGAACACGACATATTGGAAGCGATCCCAAGGTGTGTCTTCTATTGACCGTCACTTCTGGATAGAACTGATTCGTTTGCCTGTTCCCAGGTCACCATGAATCAGAACAACATGTTTACTTATGTCAATGGCACCATCGTCATCAGGGCACCTGTACCCAACTTGTGCCATAAGATTTTCGATTGCTTGGATGTTACCACTAATGGTGGAGTTGTTGACATCCATAGCATATGCTGGGTAAATGTCGGTCTTGGATATGGGGATTTGCTCAATGACATCTGGCTGACCGATTTCATTTTGCAGATACCCCAGTCCTTCAATGTTTTCAATGAGATCGCGAAGGAAGATCCATGCATTGAACTTGTCATGACTGTTCATGTCATCATCCGATTCACGAAACAGAAGGAGCAGGTCATGGTACGTCTTCTTGTCCATTGCAACACCAATATTCTTGGGATTGAGCTCTGACATGTCCCAAAGGTAATCGGAATAGCAGAGATCCCCTTCTTGTACCCCATGCTGAAGTGGAAATGCAAGTCCTGAAGTCAAGTGCTTCAATGTTTCACCAGCTTTCTCAACAACCAGGACTGAGATCTTCAAGTCAATGTCAAAGTTGTCATATGCAAGCGCTACACAGCACGTCTTGCCAAGTCCTTTCAAGGTATTCAACATATTTGCAGAAAGTGAGTTGATAGCTGAGTGAATTGATGTCTGTGAGATACTCAACCCCATTCGTGCCAAGGCATTGACTAGCTTTTGTGGTGCACAACAAGAGTGCAGAAAGAGGCCAAGGATCATTGCAAAAGTATTTGCTTTTTGATTTGAGCTGCGCATCATGATACTGACTAGAACTGTCTTTTTCTAGCACATATTAATGCATGAATGTGCCAAAATAGCAAGCATTCATACAATGTTCAAGAGCACAACATTGCGCTTCTCCAAATCTTCAGTTTGCTCATGAGATGAGTCTGATATGCTCCATTGTCTACCAGTCCCTTCTAATCTTTCATCGTCACGGTCAACAGCTTCAGGAACTTCAATTGGCTCATCAGCTTCAGGAGCAGCTTGAAGCAATGATGACATCTTCCATTTGCGAGCCTTAAGCAAAGCATCAAGGAGTGACAATACCCTCAGCGCAGTCTTCTCATAGTCCTTCGCCATTTCCTCCAGCCCAAAGTCATCAAGATCCTCAGGTGTTGCTCGCAGTGCACTAAAGTGCCAAATAGGATTATCAGCTAAAGACTGGATTTCACGCGCATATATAGGCTCTGCAAGTGCACAGGCCATGTCCCGAGCACCCTCTGGTAAGCCAGTATGGTTGAGTATATGCTTGATGGTTGTCTTCGCATTCTTGAGCAGATCCTTTGTCAAGAGATGCTTCTTGAACTGCTTGTCGGTAAGTAGTGCAGTGATCAATTCCGTTATGGATAGTCTCTTCTCAAGCAGGACAGATAAAACCAGGCTGAAGTCTTCCTCACGAGCGCAGGCATCCATTGACATGCAAGCTGTTGGAACTTGAAAGAAGTGATATTTGTAGTATGCTATTTCGCGGTATGCTACACTACATTGCCACCATATTTAGAATCAAACTCCATCCGAAATGATATAGATATGTTTTTCACAATCAAAACAAATACTGAAGATGATCGAGAAGTGACGTTCGGCATGGGTACACATTTGTTTACTAATGTTTTGTGCCAGTCCCTCTGGTGGTTTAGGCTTACATAACATCGTCAAGCTGATCAGAAACCACGTGAGGGACTGGGTAGGAGTCTGGGTGTGCATCACTTAGTCACCACTAATTTGTGACAGATGTCTGAGGTAGTCATGGATACCTTTTTAAAAAAAACTGTCTTGCGAGAATACTCAGTTTGATGAGAGGATCATTTTGGCAAGACAGATTTTTGACTGAGCCAAAACTGAGTGAGATCAAAATTTCTAAGCAGCTACTTTTGGCCACCTTCCAAATTAGGTTATTACTAAGCATATTACTAATACTACATTGCCTATTTTGGCACCTCACTTGAAGTTCCTGGCATGTTTACGCCTCCTCTATAGCCACATTCAGACTCAGAAACATCAATAACAATGATTTCTGTCAAGCAGTCTGACTGCCATTGGGCTTGCACTGGGAACAGCTGACCCTGACTGGCTGCCAAACTTCAAATTTCGAGCTTTCAGCACAGCAGCATGTGCACAAGCAGCCTCTTTTAGATATTGTTGAAAGAGGGGACAGCAGCGCAGGCACAGCTAAGTAAATGTCTTCCACTTACATTTATATCACTTGTTGTGTACTGCTTATTCACTCAATTGTTAGTTAAAAAACTGAAGAATCATCGCTCAAAATGACCTTCTTATATAGACTTTTGGAACCCTAACCTAAGTACAATGTACACTACCCGTTATGGTTATCGGAACCGAAATCGGTGCCGAAATGAGTCATTCTGAGTCATTCTATTAATATACCTTCCATAATAGTCCATATGACTCATTCCGCAGTCATTATGAGTCATTATGAGTCATTGCGCAGCTGCATGACTCATTTTCGGAT